>WOVY01011807.1:0-24778 GCA_013436015.1 Rhipicephalus annulatus
GCAACTGACTTGCAACTCGCAACGATTCCCCGACATGCTGACCAACAAGCACTCAATTAACCATGCTCTTTTTCTTTTGCCATTCTTTTAAAGGTAGTTTTTATATTGATAATTTGACGAAATCATTCAAACCGGTGCGATGAAGATCAAATGCGACGAGCCACGGCTGGGCTAGACTGCACTGCACGCGCTAGCGCGGCCCTAGCCCGGCCGTGGACGAGCGAGTGCGTTTCTGCACTTCGATGCCACGATAAGAACACTGAAATCATACACGTCATCGCTACTAGGGCATCGTCACTCAGGATAGTATTTGCGGAATGTATCACACCGAACACGTAGCACTAGTGTCGATGTCGCAGGGCAGTCTATTTTCCTTTTTTCTCCTTTGATTTTCTACGCTGTTTGACATAAATTAAAGTAACTTCCATGCGACGAATGCCGTTAAAATTGGCCAAGAAGACCTATGCATACCAAGCGATCGAGTGATGGGCACATCTCGATATTGAAATTTGATGTCAGTGCTCCTTTAGGGTTGTAGTGTATTATTGTATTCTGGTTGATAGTACTGAAACTTGTTCAGCGTGTATTTGTTCCCTTTTATTATGGGCATCCCTATCCTCTTTCAGCATTTGCATTAAATAAGTAGAAATTTCCGCTTCTGTTGTTTTATCTCATCTTTTTTAGAGTAGCATGCAGTCTCGTTCATTATGATTTTTGGGCATGTTTATATGCATAATGACATCTAAAAAGTTTTAAGGAACTATTGCAGAATAGAGAGGATGTGACATTATGTTGAATACTGTTTTTATAGTAATGGTATGAATGTTTTTCAACAAATTCATTCTTTAGCAGTGGCACATGTGGACGTCACTGAAATAAGAACTGACCAGGTGTCCTTTTTTTTTAATTCCTGTCAAGACTTCAATTCCTGTCATTTAGCAGTAGTCTCTTTTCGTTGTCATTGGCATTGATAATCAAGTTTACAGTGGCTGCATTTCTCCAAAAGGGAAGTGCAATACACTTGCCTGTTTAAACAGTTCACATCAAGGAACCCAAGATGGTCATAAATTAATATCCATTCCCCACTCAGCAATACTTACAAACATAGAGTGCAATTCTTTAGTGACATACCACAAAAACAATTTTTGTTTAAAATAACGTGCAGCTCTTCATAAACCCTTCTTGTTTTCTTTGTGCAGAGTTGGGCTCTTCCAACAGTCCAGCAACTACAGATGTTGTACCGCCACCCCAAGGACGTCTTTTCCAATGTGAACTGTGTGGCTATAAGGCTAAGGGTTTCTTTCATCTGAGAGTACATGTCATGTCTCACACTGGAGAGCGACCGCATGGATGCCATCTATGCCCCCAGCGCTTTCACAAAAGAATAATCTGAAGTGCCACCTACGCACTCACACGGGTGAACGGCCATATCAGTGCCACATATGTTCCCAGAGTTTCATGCAAAAACCCCATTTGACAAGACACCTGCGCATTCACCTAGGTGAGCGGCCATATAAATGCCTCACGTGCCTCAAGAGCTTCTCCTTAAAGTACAACTTAAAACAACACATGCGCATTCATACGGGTGAGCAGCCGTATAAATGCCTCACGTGTTACAAGAGCTTCTCCTCAAAGTACAACTTAAAACAACACATGCGCATTCATACGGTTGAGCGGCCACATAAATGACGTTCATGCACTGAAATCTTTGTGCAGACTGTCCATTTCAGAAGTTATCTCGATCGGCATGATTGTCAGCAATGATATCAATGAAAATTCTGCTGTTCAACATCTTCATGAAGCCGCACTTGATGGATTGTTTCAGAGAATCGGGGCTGTGCTTAGTTACCTTGGGCCACGCGTAACCTGAACCTAGGCGGGATACACTGGCTGCAACATTGTGAGCAGAGCATTGTAATGCGCGCTGTAAAGTCTCACATTATTGTTTTGCATTTCGATGGAGGCGGAAAATGTTGTAGGCCCGTGTGCTCAGATTTGGGTGCACGTTAAAGAACCCCAGGTGGTCGATATTCTCAGAGCCCTCCACTACGGCATCTCTCATAATCATATGATAGTTTTGGGACGTTAAACCCTACATATCAATCAATCAATCACATTATTGTTTTCATTGTGCTTCACTGCTATAATGTTCATTCGCCAATCTGGTATTCGGTTTGTAATAAGCAGTATGAAAACATTTGTTTGCACGGATGAGGTACCACACCTCCATTTTGTCAAGTCATAATTTTGGGAATGGAAACTTGAACAGGCATACAGACACGAAACAATTGTTCTGCCTAGCAAGATATCATCTGTGCATGTGTGCTATATGTCCTAATAAGATTATCATTATGGAATTCTCAGATGGGTGAGTGATGCTTCACAGCATTTTAAACAGTCAGGCCAAATTGTTATGGGATGAGGTAGCACACAGTAGGTGAAAAGACGAATACAAAAACACAATGACGACAAAGTGCTTATTGCTTCACCTGTTGTGCTCTGCTGTATGTCATAATGATCAACCAACTAGCCAAGAATTACGTTTTAATAAGGGAGAAGACATATTGGAATAACTAAAAGTCTTATTGGAATAACAGTGAAACCAATCTCTTGAGATCAATTTCAAGATCATATCGATTTCGTTTGCGAATGATTCCTCTCACACCGCCCTATACACGCAGTGCTGAGGGTCTTTGAAAAGGGGTGCAAGAAAGAGCACAGTCATCAATTACTTGAGCAGCAGGTAAATAAATGTATGAGAGAGAGGCTGGATTGCAGGGAGTATTTTATATCGCTAGAGTTGAGCAAAATCTACCATGTGGGTATGTGAAAAATTCTTTATGTTGTGAGGGGGTTGCAGGAGAATGGTGTGTCATGTTGTGACCACTTCTCTGCTCAGCAAGAAATGACAGAGAAGTCAGTACCCTCAACACTGACTACGAACATTTGTTTGATAATCATCACTGTGCCACTGAGTATTCACCGTCCTGGTCTATTGAGCTTTTCTGCCATTTCACTCAACCTGCTTCCCAAGTAATCGGTGGCAATTCCAAAGGCTGTGCAAATTAGGATTTGGGATAACTTGTCGTGTGTGCTCTTCTTCAATTCTTCAACTTCTGCACACCCTTTGGTGCCATTGCTCAATTTAGCTTGCATTATCTCAGACAGAGAAGCGAGGGGAAGTGTATGTATTTATTCAATTCTTCTTCGTTTATTGATCTTATTTGCATTGCGAGTTAGTGCTTGAATTTTTCAGAGGCTGTTAGTGCTCGCTTGTCAGCATTGGACATTATGCTCTTATGTTTAATGAAAACCTCATAGTTTTTTACATCACATTAGCGTCACCTAATATTTCTCTTATGTCTCACTCTTGAAAACGAATTTCACAAGCTTGTAAATACTGGCTAATTTATTTGGTCAAACAGACTGTAAAATCTTGATTCTGATGTGTCCCGTGCATGTCATTCCTTCTCTGACTTCAGTGTAATTGTTGCCTCCTGTAGTGTTTACTTGTGGAGAACGTTATGTCGTCTGCATTCTAAACTCATATTTTTCTTGCCTTTTTGTTCTAGAACCTTTTTTTCATTGCATGCAATTATTATGATTTGGTATTCATTTTGCCCTTGTATACGAAAACTCTGCACCACATTTGACATTAACCATTAGTCACATGATCAACACAGCAAGTATGTTTTGTGACATTAAAAAAACTACTGCATTGTATAAACAAATTGTATAATTGGTGGTCTCAATTCTCTTATTAAAGGTAAATCAAATCCTTAATATTTTTGTATGCCTATAATTGCAAGAGAAGTTGAATAGTGGCTGTGATGTGCCCATTTGTTGCCAATGATGGCGGGCACAATCACAAATTTTTATCAATAATCAGGGCACCCTGCTTTAAATGCATATGCATAGGTTTGTGAATTCACTTTCATTAACCAAAGGCCTGTAGTTTTTTTTTTCTTTATAAGCACTATGAATATTGCTTTTTGGCAATCAAACTGCCCTAATGAGCAAATTATCAAAGGTTGCTGGGAATACTATCACTTAGATGACCTCAAAACTAGCGTATGTCTTCATGCTACAATTTTATTTTCCCAGACCTCTGTGGATCCATCATTTCGTAGTAGTTATACAAAAAAAAGGAGGGGAGAGCCAGTGAAATAATAATGGTTATAACGACAATATAAATTTCTTTATTAGTACATTTCCTATGATGAGTGCCTCGCCAAACTTGTTTTTGGATACCTCAGATAAAGTTTGAAGGCAAAGAGCAGACTAAGTCCAGCCACTCCACATATATCCTATTCGCTCCGAAAGCCATTTGAGGTTAGGTTAACATTTCCTAACTGAATTGATAGAGAGAGAAAAACTTTATTATTTATATATATACAGGGAGTAGGAAGGAGATGGTCCGGTGCGGGTTAACCCTCACACACACTAGGTGAGCTCCTCGTTACAGGAGTCCATTGGCAGCCAACGCGACTCGAGCTTGGTTGACCAGGGCCTTCTGGATCGCCAGATCGGAACAGCTGAGAAGGGCTGCCTCCCAGTCCTCCCGGGTGAGATTTGATTTTGGGGTGAGGTGCAGAGTTGACTGGCTTGCCCACACCATGTGGAAGATGTCAGAGGACTTTTCCGCACAGTGCGGGCATTTTTCTGTACACGGAGGATTAAGATATTTGAAAACTGCCAGCCACAGCAGTGTTTTGGTGTAAAGGTGTAAGGAGTAAGCATTCTTCTACCTTTGTAAGGCCCTTACAGGGTTTATGACAAATCGCATGGCCAAATTCATAGAATTCAGTAATTTCCCGAAATGTCAAGGCCGGATTAGGTTCGGGATCCATGCCGAAAGGTCTGAAGGCGTTACCCGGAGAGTGAGCGTGCGGGCAGCGGCATCTGTCGTTTCATTGTCCTCGAGGCCCGTGTGAGCTGGAGCCCATATGATGCTACGGAACGCGGCAGCCCTGACGTAATTATTATTCTGTAAGATGCGGTACGTTAGGTATGGGACATACCCGCGTTGAATATTTCCCTAGGCCCCTCTCAAGTACGTAATGATGACGCGCGAGTCCAGGTCTGTGGCAGCTAGCACGATGGCGACTTCCTCCGCATGTGTTATGTCCTAGGCTCTGAATCTGAAACAATTCACTGCGATGTTTTGGTGGATGACTGCAGCCATGTACCACCCCCCATGGTGAGGGCCGGAGGCGTTTACATAAAATATGCCGTGTTTGTTCTAATAGTAGCGGGCTAGTGCCTCCGCTCGCGCAGCCGCCTGCCATTGTGGTCATCTCCTGTCATGTTGGCCGGAAGAGGGCACACGTGCAGGGCGTATCTCCAGACTTCTGAGATGCATACGCGCACCTCCATCTCTGTTGGATGGTGGATGTGCAGTCGGGCGAATAGGCGGCGACCCGACGTAGTTTTTGAAAGTCTCATGTATTGATTGGTCAAGTGTGCCTCCCGGAGCTCTGCAAAAGTGTTTACCATCCCCAGGCCCATAAGGCGCTTGTTGAACATGGTCATTGGTAGATCAAGGGCACGCTTGTACATCTTCCTGAGAATCACCTCAAGGGCGTTCTCATCGAACTTGCGCAAGTGGAGGTAAGGAGCCAAGTAGAGGACTCGTTTGGTTACGAATGCATGCGCCAGCCGCAAGGCGTCTCTGCAACGTAACCCCCCGCGCTTGTTGGAAATCCGGCGGACCATACGGCCCACCTGGTCCCCTACCTTACGCAGTTTTGTCAATGTTGTATCGACCCCTCGGGTGAATAAACTCAATATGGCTTCGTGGGACATCCCATCCAATCGAATGGAAGACAGTCCAGGTCACTTTCATTCCGAAAGCTGGCAAAGCCATACACATGGACAACCTTCGCCCCATCTCTCTCACGTCTTGTGCCGGAAAGCTGATGGAGACTATGGTGCTAGATCGCTGGACCGAGTTTTTGGAAAACCGACTGATATTTTTAGACGCAATGTTTGGGTTCTGCCCGCACCGGTCTGCACAGGATATCCTGCTTAATTAGACCGCGAAATTCTAAATCCTGTCGAATACCCTCCTAATGACAAGGCAGTACTCGCCCTTGATTTGAAGGGGACTTTTGACGTCACGCATTACATAATACTGGGACACCTTTCCCAAACCAACTGAATTGATATGCGTATAAATGATTTGCAACTGATCTTACCACTCCTGTGGACCAGAAAATGGAGGATATCAAATTTTTCTTGATGACATATCTTAAGGAAGGAAAATTTTCCTTACTGTATTGTGAAATACAACCGCTGAAAATGATTGCGTGAGTGTGAATGTCACTAAGGTATAAGCTACGGATAAATTGCATGCTTCAGTCTTACTCTTGCACGAAGTCAAACTTAGTGTATCTTTAGTGTTGCCAAAAATGGAACAGCAATGAACCTTGAAACAAGTTTGCCTATTGTATTACGCAGACTGCAAAACTACCGCTGTTTTCAAGTTTTCTCTTTAGGAAAAAAATCTGCAACTGTGTGCAATAGCTTGTCATTACATCATCACGTTCACCTTCCAAGCATTTACTACTTTTCAATGATATTATATTGCATCAGCACATAAGACCTGACCACACCTACACGTTGCAGTGCGTCGTTGCGCGACTTTTTGACACAGCGCCGCGCCCTCTTCCTATGGAGAGAAAGGACGCATGGCCGAGCGAAGTTGCACGCCCTCTTTTTTCATAGGGGGAGGATGCAGCGCCGCATCAGAAATCCGCTCGGTCAGGCATTTACTATGCTTGAGTAACACTATTCTTCTCACGACAAGCATGGATGCAATAACAAAAATTTCGAACTTCATGTTGACGAAGTTTCCATTCCAAACCTGCGCAATATGATAATGGCCGAATCAATATCAAAATAATTTTTATCCTTGACAATAAACTGTTATTCGTTATCTCTAACTCTTTCAAATAATGTTATGGGAATTATGAGGTTTTCTTTGAGATATTGGTAATCAATAATCTCATAACATTGTCATGATAGAAGCGCATATATTTTTTCAATTCTGAACAATCTTGTCAAAAATCTGCTAAATGTTATCTGATAATTTACCTTTCTGTGAGGTATTTTTTACAATCATGCTGTGCACCCCTCAATACACTGCTACCACCAGTAGCCATGAGGTGGGCACTGTCTATCGAAATGCTATGAAACATTATCAATGCAGCGTTAAAACTCGAAGATATAAGACGGAATGCACAGGACAATTGCAAAATAGATTTTTCAGTTGTGTAAGCACTTGTCGTGTGCACATTTTTCTACCTATTCATGTTATAGCACTGCATTAATCAAGCAAGCATTCTAACTGGCCCAGCTTTTCATTTTACCAATGTGAAAAACCTGCCTAGACATTGTGGGTCTTGTGGCTCTGGCTACATAGGCTCAGTGAGAACAGCCTTCCCAAGTCCACTAAATTTGCATTACAGTGTCTCTTGAACTGTGAAAAGGAAGCCTAAAGAAAACTGAGGTTGATTCCCGGTACAAGTGACTGTTTTCATTGACGGTGCATGGTAGTATGAAAAATTTCCGGAAAGGGAGTGTAGCGGGGCCTGAAGCCCAATAATGGTCCCCTCTGGCTACGTCCCTTATTTGCATTGTTGTCATATAGCTGACCGACTTGTCTAGTTGGTCAGCTATATTGAGACATACTTGAGGGTACCTGTATTGACATTTCTCTTTATATCGTTTCTGATTTTTCGTGCCGTAGTGTTTACGAACATGTCGTAATAATGTGTGGTGACACTCATTTAGGAGCACTCATCTGTTAGCACTATCTATTCAGACTCTCGCTTATGATTCATTGTAAAAGCCGATGGTTGTTTACCTCAACTGCGGATTTTCTAGACTGACCTATAGCTTGGCATTACTCGGAAATCATATTTTACATGTGCACTCACGAAAGTAACTATAGGTGACCATTATATCTGCTGCTAAACAGTTCATTCTTGTGTAATGTTCCTTCAAACTCCTCTGGTTGAAGTGTTAATGCTTATAATTGCCTTCATGAAAGCGGTATAGTACATGTGGAACTATGACGTTTCAGCACTAATTCTAAAATATTTTACCCAGATAAAAACGGTGTAGTATAATTTGTTTCAAAAAGGGTTCTGAGCTGCTGTTCTTTCTGTGCCTTCACCTTTCTGTATATTCTGTAATTATTTTTCATTACATTTAATAGATTGGTGTTTTGCAAATATTATGTGTTGTTTATGTATCAATACTCACTCTACCTGCATATCTAATTATTTACATTTGAGTGTGCCTAATGTTTCTACTGAAGTTAAAACGATCGTTATGCCCCGCAAAGGCGTCTTCTTCTGCAGCCGTTTGGTATGTAGCGACACCACGGACCCGAGCAAAGAGTGATGGGGGGGAGGGGTGACTATTTCTTACACCTAGCCGTGAATGGCAGGGCCTTCTTAGCTAACTGTGCGTGGCTAAGCCATATGGAGACGGCATGGCTTAGCTGTCTCCAATGAAAAAGTGGTTCTTGAGTTTGAGCAAACGCCAAGTGATTAAACCTTTATGCACCCCCCTCCCCTCCTCAGACATCTTTTCTCATGATAGTGCAACATACCTCCGAATAATCATTTGAAAAATTAGGCTTGTAATAATATTCAAATGTTTCAAATATTCGAACAAATATTCTAGTATTTGAATTTAGTTAGATTTGAACCTAAATTGTTGAAAATTTGGAAGTGTTCGAAATGAACAATTAGATGTGTATTAGTGTGCATGCAAGTCCTCCTGTAGAGAGAGTTTCTCTGCATTAAAGAGTTGCGAAGCTCTGAAAACTGTAATTCGCATGTAAGTTGTAAAGGTAGTTTCACTTTCGTGAAGCATTGCTAAGCCGCAAAAACAACTTATCAGGAAATATCTGGACTTCCGCGAAGTCTTACTTTAAGGCTAAGAACATGTTACCGTCACCCCGATTCCTCATTTTCTTTAAGTTTAAAAGCTTGTTATACAAGCCTATGTGCTCTAACTATGTATAGTAAACAATAAAATGTTAAATGTTCTACAGATTATCACTTGCATTCTACTGAAAGGTAAATCCGGTTCCAAATGAGTCGCTACCACCATATATTCTGTTGGTATTTTTCATCACACCTAATAAATTGGTGTTTTGCAAATATTGTGTGTTGTTTATATATCAGTACTCACTCTAACTGCATATCCATCGATTTGCGTTCGAGCGTGCAAAGCGTTTCTACAGAAAAATATCTTTGCAGGCCTTGTCTCAATTATTTGAAAATATTGTGTACCATTGTTGTAACACTACAAATCCGCCCTTTTTCTATCATAACACGTAACATGTACTATTTTAATTTGATTGAAAACTATTTGACCACAATCACTATTATCCTCAAGTTTCCTTCAGACCTAAAATTCACTATTCACAGAAGCCTAGAAAAAGTATCCCCGAGTTATCAGCTAGAGAAACATGAACTTCATTTTTTGGAAGACAGACAGCCGCAACCTTACACTTGTGGTAATTTCAGCGGGTAGAAAAGCCAATGCGGTGACTCTCATATGGATCCACAAGGCCGTGTCAATGAGCAATTTCCGTTTTTTTTCTGGTACGTTTATTGAATCGAAAGAATGAACGTAAACATATTCAAACACTCCGACAAAACACATTTTTTCTATTCATCTCAAAATTACTCCTCTAGTCATTGTGTCTCTCCTTACATAGAAAGGTATTGAGAATTTATGTGGGAGTGACTTTCTTCTAATTAGTTTTAACACACCAACAACAAATGAATGTCTCTCACAGGTTCTTTTTTGGAAGCTTTATAGAACTGATGGGTAGAGATTCCAGAACCTTACTGGTATCAAGTGTTCTGACATGTTTTCTTGAAGTATTTATGCTGCTGTATGGCATTTTATTCTTCTCATTATTAAAGCTGCCCAAAAATGCTATCTGCCCCAGGTTTTGATCATGTATTGGGGCATATGTTTTGACAGATACATTAATAGAGCAGAATTTTTTGTCTCTATGCACTGCCATGTAGTTTTCTAGCAAGATCCCTACTTTTTTCAAAAGAGACTTTCTGTTATTTCTATTTTGAAATTGGGCAGGGTTTTATTCTTCATCATAATTTATAGGTCATTAGAAATAACAAGTAACCTCTGTAAACGTTTCGTAAAGATGAGAAAGTAGAGGGTAATTCATATCGTGGAGTCAGATTGATTGCTACCTGTAAAAATAAACATAAGTTCTAGGCTAAATAATTCTGGGGGCGAAACTAATACTTGTGATAACAAAGGAAAATTTTTCCATACAAAGAATATTTAGAAGTGTTGTCATGCACTGTGTGGGATAATGACAATGAGGATCTGAATAATCTGTGTAAAAGACTCTAGCACTCACATCAAGTACGAACATGAGTGACTGCGCCAGGGCGAGTCCTGGTGTTCCAGGTTTTAAGGCCAAACTCCATAAGCGCGAAAATGCACGCGACAGCGACGAGCGACGAAACAGGGCGGTCGCGCGACGTGTCGCGTACTCATTTTTGCGCGATCGCTCGGTTCTCCAGATTTGGAAACCGTCGCTCATCGCCCAGAAGTGCTGGGCTCAAGCAGCCAATAGAAAAAAAACCGGAAAAGGATATACATCAGTGACGTACTGCCGGTTGTTTTCACGGCCAACGGCGATGAGCGCAACCGTCACCCCCGGAAAATCGGCGCAACGCGTACAATGAGCGCCTCATTGATGTAATCGAACGTGGGCGCAACAAAAAATAACGCAATGTTTATTACGCATGTGCATATAGAAAAGTGCTGCAAGGCAATAATAAACACTTTCCGTTTCATTACACAACAATATATCTTATTTTTAAATTGGAAACCGCTCGCTACGCGGTTTTCTTGGTGCGAGTTGACGTCCTCATGCCAGCAACAGTGGAATTCGCTCGCCGAAGCTATGGTGGCTAGAATTGGGAGGTGACGCCAACGGGAGCTCGGAGCCGCTCCTTCGTTTCGAGCAGCGAGGCGGTGGCGCTGTCGGCGGAATGGTGATGCTAGTTACGCGCGCGCGCCTTGAGCGCGCGGACCTTTCAAAGATGCTGTTGCTGAACCATGATTCAGATAAATTGGCGATTCAGATAACTCACTGTGACGATGGCTGATAGAACGCCATTTCAAGCATTAAAAGAAATTGGCTGCCCCTGCAAGGCTTCTGTGACGTTGAATCTGCGCAAATTAAAGCTTTCGTTCGCATATCCCTGCAGTGTTTTGGAGTGCAAGGCGACGGCGTTTTTTTTTTAAAAAAAAATATTACCAAAGTTCTGGGCGAGGAAAATAAAACAAATATTTATTGCACATCATATTATTAGGAAGATCTATTGCACATCATGGAATACAGGGTAAAATAAAATAAAATGAAAAAATACGCACATTTACATACGCTCGGGAGTAGTTAAAAACATTGAAACATTGCACACAGACAGCGCATCGCTTGGCACTAAGTAATAAGAGGCATACAATCACTTTCCACTCGGCAAAAAAAATCAATAGAGCTTAAAGTTACAATATCAAACTCAGAGCACGCGTCTAAGCTTCAGCAATTTCATTCTTTCCTGCTTAGCGTTTCGTTTGCTGTTCTGGGCTTTGACATGAAAGTGGAGCCTAGTAAGAACATAAAACTTGATAATTTTGTTTGTGAGGGACATACTGTGGTCAGGGCAGCCAACAAGTGTAAGCTTTCTTAACTGCAAGAAGGAAACCAAGTCCATGATGCTGTCAGGTTTGACTTCTGTAACACTGAAGCAGTGGGTAAAAGTGTTCTCGAGAGTGGTCACGAGTTCATTGAGCTTGACTGATGGGTACAGCAGGCCTCCTCGGTCAACAGCAGCCGTGAGGGATGCTGCAGCTGGAGATGGATCGTTCTCCCCTTGTAGGAGCTGCTGGCTGCACTCTGCACATTTGGTGCTTGCAACGCTTTTTCTTGCCACATATCCAGCCATGTAGAATATGAGTCTGGCATCGCTGCTTTGCACGACCATGTCTGCATGCTCGGTGCCGTGGCCGTATTCATTGAGCACTTCATGTGCTTCGGCAAGGTTTCCTACGTCAAGAAGCTCGTCTAATTTCCTCCGAGGAGTGAGGTCCTTTCCGTTGTCAGCTCCCAGCAGACTTCTCAGCAGTCCTGAGGACACATTGCTTCCTTTCGGTGGTTTTGCCAAATTCTGGAAGCTCAAAGTGTTGACCGAGATTAGGAACTGGGAGGCAGTCGGATGATCATTGCATCCAGACATTTGTCGGACGATTCCAAACAGCCTCTCCAGGGGGTCCTGACTCAAGCGGCATGTCATCATATAGCTGAAGTTCAACTTCATCGTCAGGTAGCGGAGAAGGTGTAGCGTGCTTGATAAGGTAACACGAAGCCCCTCGGCTGTACTGCGGCTTAGGAAACCTCCGGAGCCAGCAGCTGTTTCCCAATCGTCCAGGTAAGTCAAGAAGTTTTGAATGCACTTCTCGTGCATCCCTCCAGGCTTAAGTGCACCCGAACTGCACCTTGAAGTCATGGCCTCAATGAGCCTTCTCATTCTTTCCACAAAGCTGACTGTCGCCGCTGTGCTCCCATGCTTTTCTTCGATGGTTGCATTGTACAAGAAAAGGCCTCTGAGGACTTCATCACTGTAAAGCCGCACTGCATAATTTACCCTCATTTTCTCAAAGCCATTGGGATGCACAACCGATTTGCTAATATGAGGCATGGCTTTGAGAGTCGTGTCATGCTGTTCATCAAGCTTCCGGGCACAGTCAATAGGGTCAACACTGGCATGGCCTTCTGGCAGTTTCACGCCCGTTCGAACAAAGGTGTTCCTCACACATTTAAGAAGGTGTGGGAAGTCCGAGATGAAGTGCAGAAAACGTTCTGGGTCTGTAGGGTGCTGCCTTCTACATACTGTGTTTTCTTTCCTGCCGTGTATGCCGAATGAGTGCCACATGCTTCTGTTCCACGCAGCTCCATCAGTGGTGATAAAGTCTACGTGCAGACCGGCGTTTTCGCTCATGACTACTGCTTCGAGGATTATTTTGCCTAACGTCTCGGACTTCACATTGCTGCGTGATGCGAACACACCAATAATCTGGTGCCACGTGCCTGTAAAAGGCACGAACAATACTACAAGGCCATGGTCACATGCTACGGAGCGCTCACTCTCTGGTGTGAACTTCCCAAGGTCCACAAAACCTTCGATGGTGCCATCGGTTCCCAAGCTCAAGTGTTCAGATAGCTTAATCTCATCAATTAACAGCCCACCATGGCGCTGGAACAAGTCCATAGATTTTGTTTTTTCCGCCACAGCAGCAAACACTTTTTCGCTCAGGCCGAATCCACTCCTGTAACGCTTGAGATATCGACGTAGTGATGTTCGAGAAGGCAACGCCATGATGTTGTTTTTGCGTATATGCTCATAGAGGCGTGGGCTTTTCATGGACATAATAAGGCACTCTAGAGCCCATTCACTTTCATACTTCATCCCTTTCGTGGATTTTCTTTTAGCCGCAGCAAAGCACGCCTTGACTTGTTGCTGCTGCTTAATGGGTAGGGCCTTCACCGCTTCTTCAAATGCTGTAGAATCATTCCGTGCATTCTTTTCTTTCATTTGTTTGATGAGTGATTTAGCCTGCAGGACACTCAGGCGACTCCTTTTCGCTTGCGCTGTTCGCAGCTTAAGCCTGTATGAAAGCTTTTGGGACTGGGCCACATTTTTGCCTTTTCTTCGCCTGTAGGACTCACGATTCAGGAGTAGTCTTCTGAGGTGCTTGCATTGTGGGCAGGCTTTTTCTGGCGTTGGAGCAACCCCACGGCAAGATGGGCTGAAGGTTCTGCCATCAAAAGTCTTCTCCTTGTACTTTAAATTCACTCCAAATTCACCAGTTTTACCAAACCCTCTGCATGGTATCATGGAGTCGACGTCGCGAAGCAACTCTTCTGCCATTTCGATGTCGGTAATGTCAAGGGTCTTTATTTTTGTGGCTTGCACAAAAGCTGTCGCTTGAAGTTTGTTTTCATCTGATGTCATTAGCACATACTTGTCAATAGTCAACTTGTCACCATCTAGTGCGCAAACTGTAAACACCGTGGCGTTGTCGGCTCCAGCAATTAGATGTCGAGCCCAGTAAGCGCTGGGAAGACCACACTTGCGGACGTCGGGAATTGCGGGCACATTCGGAACAGGTATTTGGTTACTGTCGCTTTCTGTGCTGTACGAGCCAGCTGTCTCCTCGCAAGCAGACGTGCTTGGTTCCTGACGCCGAATTTTCGATGGTAGGCCGCAAGTGGATGTTCTTGACGTCCTTTTCTTCGGCACTTTCTTTGAAAGATACGCAGGAACATTTGGGAATATGGTTGGCACCGCGTCAGATTTCAGCACCGGTTTCCCTCGGGGAATCTGAACAGTTTCGCCGTTTATCACATGCGTGTAAAAACGCTCAATAAACTGCTCGTCGAAATGAAGCTCACATAGCGCCGACTTCACGTCCAACGACTTGTCGGCACGGGGTACGGCTCGTTGCCAGGCTTCGAAGAGGGCAGGGTCTTTGGGAACAGAGAAAAGAGAAGCACGCTGACCTTGCTCCCTCGATGACACATAGCCGCTCGTGCAGCCAGGAGCAAAGCAGTGGCGTTGCCTCGCTTTCGTAGTGCTGGAGTTCATTCTAAGGTCGGCACTCACACTGTCATGTCAGCAACTAAATACATTTTGCCATAAGCGAGACATCAACGCGGAAAACTGCACACACCCAGACACGCTTCCAGAGGCGAACCAGCGAACCCAGCGGCGAGTCGACGAGAGAGCGCGGAGCGCGCGCTTCGCCCGCATCACTATGCCGACAGGAGCGCCGTGGTGGCCGTCGCGGCGGCGCTTGAAAACGAGGATCGCGCGCGCTCGGCGAATATGCGGGCGCTGGCGTCACCTCCCAATTCTAGCCACCATACCGAAGCCGTCGCGTGAATGAGGTTTGCCTGCGCTAGCGACTGATCGCGCGACGACGATCTACGTCGCGTCGCTCGTCGCTGTCGCGTGCATTTTCGCGCTTATGGAGTTTGGGCCTTATTAAAGGCTCACTTGACTGGTCGTTCCAGAGCAATGTGGCAGTGTTGAACTGTGTATGAGGACATCAAAGATGTGGGCCTAGTCGGGATTCCACAGCTTCAGTATCGTGAACAGAGGAATTTTCTACATGCTGTAAAGTGCAGTCGGATTGTTCGGTTATCTATATACATGCTTTCTTGAAGTGATCTGCATTCACCAACCAAATATGCACTATTTAAGAGGTTTCATAAAAACTTTGCTTTTGTACTAATGGGCTTCCACACCTCTGCTTTGTCAACTCGAAATTCTTTGCGCATTCAGATGAGAACAAGCGAAAACGGGGTGGGGGGAAGCACTATTAAGCAAACCAACACCCGTTAATGTGTTCATTATGTAGCAACTGAAATCTGATTAAGTCGCTGACGGATTTTTCGGATTTCACAAATGCACAGTCAAGGTGCCCATTGCGCTAATGTATTTTCGCGACCGATTTTCAAGCCAGTATATGCACCAAAGTTCGATTTCCCGGACTAATCACACTAACTATGCAACTTGATTTTAAACGGGAAGTGTTTCGGTTCCCCCGGTGGCACGAACCATTTCGAGGCAAAACGGTTCGGTTCACCCAATAGCCGCTTAAAACCGACTTGACTTGGCTTAAAGTGTTTGAATAGATGGCGTTAGAATCGGCGTGTTAAAAAACACTTTTCAGGCGATTTGGGCGTTCTTTATTCTGTGGTTCAGGCAGAGTTCCTCACTAGCTTGTGACACACAGTCTGTGGCGTGTTCATCGTATTCTAGTCGTGATGTTTTTTTCTCCGATGTTGGTGTTGGATTGGACTGTAATCTGTTTGAAATGGCGAGAACCGCCTCTGCCCGTGGGGTCGTGGTCGCTTTCTGTTGTTAGAAAGTGATTCATACGCAAGTCGCTGCCGCTTTTCTTAATTCCTGTGATGTCGCCGTGCTTATCGAGTAGTTAACGTCATTCGCCCGAAGCACAGAATTAACACCTACCAGCCCGAAGTGTTTGCCACCAAATCTACAAGCAATGACAACGAGCATAAAATAAAGGCCTTTGGAACGCGATTTGTGAATATTGGTCTGATGCATGTACTACGCGGATGTATGGTAGGTGCATGCGTGTTGCTTGAGGACCGATCAAACAGCTGGTGTCACTTGGGAGGTAGTATATACTGTGCCAACGCTTTCATTGAAGCTTGTTCTTGCGTAAGTGCGCGAGATAGATACGGAATGCACAAGTTGGAATTAGGAGAACGTTCTTGTCCGAGTGGCTTTATTAAGCAGTCGCAAATGATGGCAATTTGTTTGCTTAGCAGTGTGTGTTTAGATTGGGGTAACCAACAGTGAAGGTAGTTGTGTGTGGGTGAGGAAATTAGTTTTCTTTGTTGCGGTGCCTTCCAAACAAATCCGTTATTTCTTCTCTTCATTGCGTCGGTCTCTTGATGTGGCACTAAATTTTGCTATGTGCTCTTCGTGACACTTCCTCTCGCTCTAGAATGCTCTAGTAAAAGTTGACGCTATAGTTTAGCTGAAGTGTTTAAAGTTCCTTGCAGCTAACCACAGCAACATTTCTTTGTCTATGTGATCAGACGGACGCTCGTTACTTGGCATGCCTTTTATAACGCAAAACGTTTCTTTTTTTTTTCATTTACTGAACAGTCCGGAAAAAATCGGGGACATTTGTCCCGACTGGGACAGCGCGGGCAAAGTCTTGGACAGTCCAGCGAAATTCGGGACGGCTGGTAACACTAGTTTAGACAAGTGTATAACAATGAAAGAAAAAATGTAATAAAATAGAAATTTCATTGCTGGGAGCATTGTCGAGCTTCAATTGCTAACCCGTAAAGGTCTTTTTAAATGTTAACATTGCCGCAATACACCAGTGTCATGCGGTGAAGTGCTTGCAGTGTATCGCAGTAAAGCATACATTATGCGCGCGTGTGTGTGTGTGAAATGGAAGCGTAGCACTGCTATTAGGCCTAATGCGATGCGCCGTGCTTTGTCTCATTACTGGTCATGCGACAGACGGCATCAGCACCAGCTTCAACTTTTGTAAAGAGTCCATATGTTCCCCCCATAATTATTTTTTTAATTGTGGCAAGTGATTCACACTGCGGTAAACTTCTAGTATATCGCATGAATAATTTAAAATTGTTGCATGACCCCTAATAAAGAAGTGAAAGATACCTGTGACAGACTCCTTGGTACTCCAGATTTTGTGCCATCAGATATGTGCTCTAAAATGAAAATGATCATTATTAGTGAAATATATACTCAGGCTAAGTATTGAAGACGATTGTGCATGTTTTGCAAATTTCCTTTTAAAAGCTCATGCTTCACTTTATCGGGCTTTCTTTAGTTATTAAAAAAAATAGCTCCCCAAGAATAGTCTAAAATTAAACACACAGTTTGTCATGGGGCAAGTTGAGCTTAGCAAGAAAATGATTTATGAAAACCATTCTGTAGCATAACTAAGAGCAAGCTGGTTTCAGGAAACATGTTGACCTGAGATGATGGCACGTGTTCACGCATCTTACAAAGGCTGCTTGTTGTTATAATGTGGCTGTAATTGGACAAATGTCTGTCATCAGGTGTGGAGATACATTGCATCTCTGATGATCAAATTTTTAAAGAATAGGTTTTCAGGGGATGCTAAAACTTTTTTTGAAGGGGTGAGCATTAGAGAGCATTACTTTATTAAAGTCTCCAATTTCATTAGGTTAGCACTGAGGCTTGCAGGTATGTTAAATGAGCATGGTCACTTGAGTAACACTCAGAGGTCAATAATTATAGGGTGAACAGCAAGGTATGTATGAAACAGAATTATGCAAATTGCAGAAATAGACATAATGAAGTTGTCGAGAAGACTTTGTTAACAGTACATTTACAGGCTTCATGCAGAATTTGCTTTCCAGCAGGGTGCATTTACTTTTGCTGATGCTTTCGATGGCATCATTGCAGTTCATAAGCACTGGTTTTACGGACTGCACGTGATGATCTTGTTTTTTCAAGGTTCATGTACTGATTAAAAAGTAAAGGATCAAGAAACTTGCATGCTGTCTTAAGGCATAATCAGGCTCACCATAGAGGTTAGTGGTGAGATTTTAGTTAGTTGTATGTAGGAGGTCTGTGTACATAACATCATAGTAATCTTGCAATGCTGTAGCTTTATTTGTGTAACAAGTGAAGCTTCTTTTCCTGTAAAAAATTTCTGCCAAGCATACAAGTTCCAACAGCAGGATTGGCCCTTGGACAAAACAGGTGGTAAGAGTGAGCTCACTCCCAAGCCCTTCGAGAGTACCCACTGAAGGAACTAGTACCTATAGGGCAAAAATTCCAGTGCACCAAGAAGGGCAAGGGAGGACGGTGCAGGTTAACATTTCAGGAAGGCATCTTCTGGACATCATCCTTCTCTAGCCACAAGCTTGTATGGCCAATGTTTAGCAGACTCCTACTAACATAAACTAGGTATAAATGTTGCTTCTCTATTGCAAGATGACACACCATATACCTTTTGAGAGTCTCCTCACCACAAGCCCTTACATTAGCCTAAAAATATTTTTTTCTACGGTGCCCTTTTTTTGTCCTAAACAGTTGTCTGAAGCAACAATATGCACATTGTGACAGTCTAGCTGGTGACCACAGAGATGGCTCCCGCCATCACGATGTATACTCCACTCAAAATGTAAGACACTGCAAAATCCTAGTCCGGTGTGCGTGCATACGACCTTGAACATGCAAGCAGTGACCACTTCTCTTGTGTTCTCTGCACTGGCGCATGCTTGTTGCACTCCTGTTCAAGATTGTGACAGTGAAATTAGTTCTGGCAATGCTGTCTCAGAGGTAAGACTGTGTCCGCCCTTAGGAACACCATGGTGGAGCGAGCAGAGATTCATATCAAATGTAGTAATCAACTGGCAACACCATGGTGATACAAGCACACTTGCATTAATTTATTACATTTTTATTGAGGCAGACATCACACAGCTAAGCCTAGTTGTGATCTCTTTTCATTATTGTCTACATAGTTTTTCCGTTGGTCACAGCACAGGAAGAAAAATTTCTCTGTGGGAGCACTATATTTTAAGCTTGCATGACTCCAATGAAGCACTGTGCGAACAGATATATTGAAAATGTCAATACTTCGGGTCCTATAAATAGTGAACTGGTTGTCACATTCAGCCAGTGATCCTACAGGAGCTTTAGCATATACTCTAAGGTCATTTTGCATCAACAATGCCACATACAATAGTTTAACAATGGTTGTTAATGGGCAAGATGATGCATAGCTTCAGGGAGGTAATTAAGCTAAGGGGGAAAATTATAGATGCCTAAGCACCACTGGAAAAATGAAAAAGCACAGAAAAAGAGCATCGGTCGCAGCTGAACTACAGAAAATATTTACACTGCACCACACATTCGCATCGTCTAGAATTTTCCCTAATAATGTTATACCAACCTGCCTAGCAGCAAGTACTTCTAAAGTAATAAAGTGCAGAATGACACTTGCATAAGACAGGGAACAGGACGCGAGTTAACTGCCATCTATCTTTGTTTGTGGCTTTGGTAGAAAATATATAAGGAAACAGACACATGTGAAGAGTGACAGTGTGCAATGTCACAGTAATCAGAAACATCACTTAACATTGCCTGCTCGAGAAATTTTCCTGGTTTTCAAAGTTTCAACAAATGTGTCACAATTAAATACACCACTTCTTTTCCAGCTTCAACTGCTTCCAACAGTTCACATCTATCAGGACTGCTGCCTGTAACCTTTGTCTGGTATTTAATCTGAACTGACATGCCCTAATACTTACACACAATCAGCCATATTTGTCTATCTACCCTTAACAGCCTGTAAGTTCACGTGTAACAACACACGCTCCATCCTTCCAGTGGTCATAGTCCATACGGGTCATTATATCATTCAGTTAGCTGCCTAACTATACTTTCATTCATTCACTTCATATTTCTTGAAAATAGAGATATGTGAACCCTACAACTGCTTTGCAAAAAACAAATGAAGTACCACACTTGCTATGATGGCTTAATTAAAAAAATTATTTCACGATGATGCCCCAGAAGCTTTCTCTAGAAAACATGTAAAGCCCATATGGAGAAGTATGCGTCCCAGGGAAATTCTGCAACTGCCAAATTCGAAGAGTGTGCAAAATAATCTACGATTTCACATACCAAGTTGAATACTGTTCTATTTGATTCAGTCGCCATTATTTATAAAACTAAACATTTTTTACTAGTTTAATAAAATTTAAAATGTTAAGTGCACTGAAATAAAAGCAAAAATGTGTAAAAGTATCATAAGTTTCATCCCTGGCAGGTTATACGCATTAAACATGACAGCTTATCTAGTGCAGCTGGCTGCTTCGCTCTAGGAAAGTAATTTTGCTACCTATACAATTGTCACTTACCCTTTCTTAACACTTCTGTAGATTTTAAGGGCTTGATGTTTTCGCCAGATACTCGATTCCTACTTTTAAGATTTCTAGGAGTCCTTATCATAGCTGCAAAGGGAGATACAGCCAGTATTTGATGTACTTGTTTTTATATTACAATGGAAATAATACATCAACTGGGAAATAGCAATGAAACATTTTGTGTTAAATTTTATTTAAAATTCGTTTTGCTGCGCAACTTGTGTACCAAACAGTGGCTGACAACCATTGGGTGTATTTGCACCATGCTCTGCCATGACGAAGCACATGCATGAAACTTGAGAGACAAAAGCTCATGCATGCAGGTGCAATTATTATGTAGTCATCCCTTGAAACATCCTTGGTAATTTTAAATACTTGGCTGGGCAGATGTCTGTTAAATTATTCTCGAATGCCCAGGCTGGCTACAAAATGAGCAATGCTAATAATGTTCTTGGCTTGTGCCACAAATTTTTTACCGCTTATTCTTTAAAAATATTTCCTAACGCTGTTGTTGTACAACCAAACAAGAATATGTACATGCTCTTTAGCATACTGTTATTCACAAACTAAATGCCAGTTCATTAAAACTCAAGATAGTTAAACATTCATATTCCATAATTACGATCAAACTGCAGGTGAGTTACCACAACAACCAATCTTCCACTGATGTCATTATGTTTTCATTATGAATTTAGTAATTTGCATGCTTGCTTCTTTTTTTAAGAGTATGCATATTATTATACAAGACACCACAACTAACTCATTTATCAACTTCAGTATTTTATCACTTTCAATTAACCATCATATTGCAAAGTCTTGAAACAAGTCACTTTTAAGACCCACAAGTTTTCTTGTGCCCTTACAGTGCATCGAAGGCCCTGAAGTGTCAAACAGGCCAAAAGGCATTGGTAAGGCTTGTTGATAGGAATTGGACAAATCTGTTTACAAAATGTGTTAAAGGCACATGCGTACACATGTTTTGGTTTGATTGTACGTTAACATAAAGAAAGGAAGGAGTGGTGTGACATTTCTCGCACAAGCCAAGCATGTGGTTAGCATTGCTAACTTTCACTTCACTTCACTTTATTATCTTAAAGACCCCGGTGAGGGGGTATTACATAAGGGGTAGGTTAACAAATGGAGGTTACAGAGAGTGATCTTCTGACAAGCAATATGTATTTATGTTTTGCGCAAACGTTGATGAACACATGATGGCTGCAATGTCACGGGGAAGGCCATTTCAGTCCACTGCTGTGTGAAGAAAAAATGAGGCAGCAAAAGTAGTAGTGCCAGCGCGTGCGCATGCGATTGAATAAGAATGGGTTGTGCGGTGAGATATGCGCGTTGGTGGGATAATGTAAGGTGCTTGATTGAGGAAACTGTGAAAGAACTTGTGAAACAAACAGAGGCTGGCGTCGGTGATGCACAGAAAGATTATCAATATCAATGTCATGTTTTAGGGATGATATGTTATTTCGTATGAATATGAAGAGTGAATGAACCTAGTGGCACGATTTTGTACAGATTCTATTTCGTTTATTAGGTATATCTGGTGCGGGCTCCAGATGGGTGCTGCATATTCTAGTTTAGGTCTGATGAGCGATTTGTAAGCCAGAAGTTTTATGTCTAGTGGTGCGTGACGCAAATGACGCTTTAGGAAACCGAGGGGTCTGTTCACGGATGATATGATGTTGTTTATGTGAGTGTTCCAGGAAAGGTCAGATGTTAAAGTGACGCCCAGGTATTTATGACTGAACTTGTTCGATAGCGGAATTAGAGATTTGGTATGAGAATGATAAAGGATTACGCTGGCGTTGAAATGAGGCGAGTTTGCATTTAGTAGGGTTAAGCTTCATTAACTAAAGATCACACCACTGCTGCACGAGATCCAGATCCTGTTGGAGTGTAGTTTGATCAGAAATGTTAGTAACTGTGCGATAGATGACACAGTCGTTGGCAAATAAACGGATATGGGAAGATACATGAACAGGAAGATCATTAATATATATTAGGAACAAGAGGGGTGCGAGTACAAATCTTTGGGGGAAGCCGGATGTTACTGGGAGGGAGCTAGAAAGAGTATTTTTAATGGAGACGAACACAGAGCGGTTAGTAAGAAATTGTGTGGTCCATGCAAGAATGTTGGGGTGCAGGTTCAGCTGGGAAAGTTTTAACAGTAGGCGTTTGTGCGGTACCTTATCAAAGGCTTTTGCGAAGTCGAGAAAGATTGAATCGGTCTGAAAGTGATGATCGAGAGAAGAGTGTATATCATGAATAAATATAGCAAGTTGGGATTCACTGAATAACGATTTACGAAATCCGTGCTGGGAAAAATGAAAAAAATTGTTGGTGTCAAGAAAGTTCATGATGTGTAATTATATGATATGTTCCATGATTTTGCAGGGGACGCTTGTTAGAGAGATGGGTCAATAATTTAGGGGGGACTGTCTATTACCTGATTTGTGGACTGGAATGACCTTTCCCTCCATCCAGTCGTCTGGTAAAATTCCTGTTTCGAGTGACAATGAGAACATCATCGAAAAGTACACTGCAATAATTTCCTTAGTATTTTTTAACAATTTAGAGTTAATATTGTCTATGCCAGCTGATGATGAAAGTTTTTAATTTGTCAATGAGTGATGAAATGCCACTAACGGATAACACAACAGGGTCCATCGCTGGTAATGTCGTAGTAGGTGGCGTAAGAAACGGTACGTTGGCTTCTTTAGTGAACACTGATGAGAACGCGGTGTTAAAGATATTGGCACAAACAGCGTCGCTTACGTCTTCATTTTTATCGTTTGTAAGTGTGATGTCTCATGTTAGTTGCAGGTTTATGATTTTCGAGAATTTTCTAGGGTTAGATTTCAGAATTTTAGTTAAATCATTGTGATAAATTGTCTGTTTCGCTTTTCTAATTTCAGCATAATAAGCATCTTCCACAGCATAGTACTTGCCCCATGCGCACGCATTACCATTAAACTTCGCAGCTCGGAAGAGGCGCTTTTTTTATTTTCAAATGTTTTCAAACTTGTAGAAAACCATGGTTCATTTTTATTGGCAGTAAAGCTCACTGTGGGGATGAATTTATTAGTCAAGTCAGTTATCTTGTCCTTAAGCATTAGCCAGCTGTCATTGAGAGAACAGGAACCGAGATTGAGTTCGAAGTATGGTATGAAATCTCGTAATTCACGATTAATTAATTCATAATTACCCTTATTATACAAGTGAATCGTTTTGCGGAAAATGGAGCGTATTTTTGGGGTGAAGTTAAATATGGTATGGATGACTTTGTGATCGCTGATTTCACGTAAGTATGCAATAGATTTTAAGCTTTCGGGGCTATTTGTTAATACCAGGTCTAAAATGTTTGAGGATTCACTAGTGACGTGCGTTAGTTCGGTTACCTGTTGGATGAGGTTAAAGTTGAGGCAAACATCGACGAATTCTCTTGCTTCAGTATTTCCCGAGGTTGGTGAAACCTGATTGAGCCAATTAATGGAGGGAAAGTTAAAATCCCCATAAAGCAGAACACGTGCGTTAGGGTGTTTATTAGTTAGCTGGGATAAGATTTCGTTAAGTTTGCGGGGGAAGTCTGGGTCAGTTCGAGGGGGCCTATAGCATACGCCAAGTATTATTGCTTCGGGAGGGGCACGGCATATTACCCATAATGATTCTAGTTGTGAAGATGTGTTGATTAGAGAGCATGATAGTTCTTTT
Source organism: Rhipicephalus annulatus (assembly GCA_013436015.1). Classification (NCBI taxonomy): domain Eukaryota; kingdom Metazoa; phylum Arthropoda; class Arachnida; order Ixodida; family Ixodidae; genus Rhipicephalus; species Rhipicephalus annulatus. The sequence continues at coordinate 24,266 of WOVY01011807.1, forward strand.
TTAGTGGCAATGAGTATGCCTCCGCCACGTGAATTTTTACGATCGTGACGAAAGAATATGGTATTTATCCCGCACTAACTTTATAGTTAGTGCTGAAGTTTCAGATTAATTCCAGCCTATTTTTTAGCAATATATCTATAACATGTGGTACAAATATTTTCTGTTAGTAATTTCACAAATGACAACACTATTTTTAGCAAATCATGACGAAATTTAGATGATAGCAAGGAAGGGGCATTGGCAGTTAAAATGAGAAATAAGGTGGGCTTAGCTGAGCACAAAGTGAGTTCAATTCATGCGAAGAATTCAAAGTACTAAACTTTGTTCGGTAGTGCCAAGGTCCAGATGACTTAATTTCAAAGCAAATGTTTATGACTGACCTTGTCAAATGCATTAGAAAATTCTAAAATAATTCAGTCTATGAATCACTCCATCAAGAAAATGGCACAATTTATGAGTAAATAAGTGGAGTCTAACTTTGAAGCGTAGTTTTAAATCTATACTGTGTAGTGG
>WOVY01011808.1:0-61020 GCA_013436015.1 Rhipicephalus annulatus
TTTCCCTTGTTTTGAAGTGCGAAAACTTTGCGATGATGGGGCGGCACTTGTTCGGAATGAAGGAACCGAGACGATGTGCGCGTTCTATACACCATCAAAATGAATCGGAAACTGATCTTATTGCTGTGATTAGCTTGGATTCGGTTTCTCGCCACGATTCTTTTGTGTCGGGAATGCCCCGGAATATAAGGTTATCACGGCGTCATCGATCTCAAGTTCAGCGAGACGTGAATTGAACGTACCTAAACAACTAGCGTTTTTTCAACCTGAGCCAGCGCGGCCATATGCCATACCTTTAGTTAATTCATCGACCTTGCATGATTTTTCTTCGAGCAAGTCCAAGGGTTGTTGAAGACCATTTATTTTTGTCTCAATGACCTTCTGGCCATTTTCGATAGCTTTGACATCAGAAGCCAGCTCGGATTGCGCCTTGTAATCTTCAAGGGATCGAGTGTGCAGGTCATCTTCACAGCAGCTTGAACAATACATTCATTTGTTCTGAAGGGCCTGCGGGGAGTGAATCTATATTAAGCATTGATTCGGAGCGTGCGTTAGGTCCAGGGTTAGTCTTGACATCACCCGATTGTAACAACAAAAGGGCAACAGAAAAGCAATCGCATATGGTAGCTAATAGCACCCGTTGACACGGGAACAGTTGCAAGCACTGATCATCAGTCTTTTTAGCGTGAAGAGAGGCGGCTGTACGCACCTGCATAGCCAAGACAAGGTGTTAGGCATGCTGTTGTGAGCACTGCTCCTGTGTCCACTGACGTTCAGGTCGCTTGGCATGTTGCTTAATCTTCTGTCTTCGTTCCTGGTGATGGCTGCATCGAGTGAGGCTAGGGGACGGATGGGAGCATCCAGCGAAAGTGCCAACACGATATAGTGCGCAGTCAGCGAGCGGCGCAGTTGTGCTTGTGGCTGGTAGAAACCTTTGGAAAGGCGCAGGAATGCTTGATAAGCAGGACGGCCATCCGAGGATGATCGTGAACAAAGCCTGCATAGCGAAGACAAGGTGGTCAGGCGCTGCTGATTTATAAAGGGGTTTCTGACTGTAGTTTGTTTTAGACAAACAATATTTTCCATCGAATTTTTATGACTCGTATTGCTCCACATTAACTGTAGATTGTGAATGACTATCTTGGTTTTAAAAAAGGGTTTTTCTAACCTGCTCCAAATTTAGATTTTCATGCTTCAAAAGCATTTTGCTGTTCTAAAAATTTTTCCAAATGCTGATTGAGCTGTTGCACCCCTGCATATTTGTGTGTTCATCAATTATTCCATGTGATCTATCGCCGCTGTGCTGCTTGCAGTTAGTTTTCAAACAAACTCAACAAAAAAAAAGAAAAAACGGGTGATGCAGAACTGAGCTAGTCAGCATTAAGAGTACTCTGTCTGCATTATCTCCCGCAAGATCGTAATTTTGTCAGAAAATGAGTTTTTATAAATCGAAAAGTGAGGAGAGGATTGTTGAGTACGGCAGCCATAGTTGCTAGTAATTTGAACATAGTTTTTTTTATTTCTCAGCTTTCATATTGGAAATGCTGATGAAAAGGGGGGAGAAGCTCAAGCTTAATGAAATGGAGTTTCTGCAAGTGTGCAATGTTTTTATTCTGCATTTCATGCTATTTATGTGAATGCGAGTCATACCTTTCCTTAGTATCTGAAGGCAGCTATCTAACAGGTATTAGCTTGCGACATCATTGACTTGATGGTCGTGCACACTCTTGCTTTTTCAGGATGTGCTGGCCGATTCAGATGAAGACGACTTGGAGATGGAAGCCATGCATTTGTACGACGACGAAGGCAAGTGCTTTTCACATTGTTCCGTAGTTTGCATGTGAGAATGATGCAATTGTTGCTGAATGCTGTCTAGGTCAACCAGCAACTCTAAATTTATAGCTGTTACCACTTTGATACAGTAGTCTGTCGGCAAGGTGCTTTGTTGAAGGCGATAACAACTTTAATCATGCACATGGGAACTTCTTACGTGTGCCTTAGTAGACAGATGGCAGAGCATACACATGACAGGCTATGGCAACCTTGAGTGAAATGAGTGGTCACCATTGAGGGAAAAAAAAAACTAAATATTTTATTTTATTGTTCCTAGATTTATTGTTGTGTTTAGGAATGCAGCAGCTAGCCTAATTAAGGTAATGTTGACATTACACAAAACATATTGATTTTTCATAAGAGCTTGCAAGTCCGAAATCGAATAGCTCTGGCTTGCCGTCTGGCCCTGGCTAGCATAAGCAATGTCAAAGGGCAGGAATCTCTTGCTATTTCGAGCATGTTTGGGTGTACCTGGAGTTGGCATTCGGAAGACTTTTTTAATCATGCCATGCACCGAAAAGGATACATTAGTAACATGAGCCTGCTACGCAAAGGAGTGTTTTTGTAGCTTTTGTATTGGGAAGTTTGAAAGCTGCATTTTTTATTTAGCTGGTTCCACCACAACAACCTGGGTTTTTTCAAATAAGATGACCTTCTCGAAAATTGGAAAACAGAAGCGAAGCCGGTCACGTTCTATTGCTAACAAGCACAGTCAACTACACAAATTTTGCAAGAAAAACTTGGAAGGCAAAAAAATTCAAGACTACATGTCCACGAATGGGAAGGAGTGTGCCAGCAGCACCCCACACATGGATTACTCCTATATGTGAATTTCTTGTAACAGTGGCAAAGTTGTGCGTTCACTGGCCCTTATCGCAGGCAAAGTGCATGGCGCACACTTCTCTGAGAAACACTGACATTGCATAGATGTGTACATGGTTGTCCATTGGAGGGAGAAAGAAATTTGCATTGCTACCCCCCCCCCCCCCCGTCATTTGTTGGTCAATCCTGGATAAGCCTCACAACAGATGTAAAACCTGATAACAAAGCGATTTACTGCTTTTCAGAACTGCTTCCTTTTGGTCTCCAGCTTGTCGGGAGTAAAGGGGGGGAAGTAGGCTGTTCTCGGAATGCAGTATTGCAAGTCCTCGGCAGCCATTACTGTGGAAGACCTTTGTGGAACGACTGTATATGCATTTCCAACTAAGTAAAGGCATGGGGTGCCTCCCTTGATAATTAGGGTGTGGTGACAGCTCTCAAAGTGAAGTCTATGCAACTTCTTCGTGTAGAGGCTGCCTATCAGAGCTTCTTTTTTTTCACTTTTTCATTGGTCTTACCTGCAACAGCAAAGCGTGACGCTTCATAGAGGACATGGACACTAGCATCGAAGCAGTGCTTAACCACAGGTTGGTGTGCATGGTGTTCATACGTGATATCACCCTTCCCTCTAGCGCACCCTTCCCTCTAAGACAGTAGCAAAAGAAAGAAAAACAGAAAAATTAATCTTGCATTCAGGAGGATGTGCAAAATTCGTACAAAAAAAGAAAGAAAAATTGAAGCTGCTGTTGAGGAATTCACAGCCACGGCAGACTTGTATGCAGAAAATGCAGAGACAATTAGCGACTTGATGCGCATCAAGTCGAACGACCTTAGGAAGACTGCCAAGAGCAAGCAGCAGAGATAGTGGATATTCATATGAAAATTTGAAAAAGCAACAAGGCGTTGCATAATTTATTTCATAGTTTTTCCTATGTGAGTAAAAGTTTGCAACTTGTGTCATACTGAAAGTGATTACCTATGCAAGTTTGAGAAACTATGGTTGAAAGTTGTCTAGTTATAAAATATCATTGGAGACTTGTTTTTGACATCTGCTCCATGATGTTATCCTTTTTCGATCAATTCTAGTTACTTCAAGCCTTTATCCTCCCCTGAAAACGTATTGATTGGGTTCTTAACGGACAATGTGGTCCTTGAAACTTTGCACTCATAGCTTTGAAAGTCCCTGAAAACCCTTGAATTTTCGTAATGTAAACAAGTATGGACCCTGTTTGTACAGGTCTGGTCTACTTATTTTTAATAACTTTGCATTTATTTAAATTCTAATACTGTCATATTCATTCAAATATTCAAAGTGTGCGAGTGTTTGCACCGGGCCTAACAAAGAAGTGCTAGTATACTTCTATGTCCTTTCTTGAGCGAACTACATAAATATAAATCGCTTGTGGTAAGCTATACCTTTCGGGTTCTCCCACTTTTCCGCTTTCTCTGCAGAGGGCTTCTTCGACTTGCCGGAGGAGTTCAAACTGGAGGACAAGCACTTCGAGGTGTTTAGAGACCTGCGTGGCATGAGGCTGCATCTTAAGCGCAGCGTGGCGGTTGTTTCACCCATGCCCCCTGAGATATCAACCCCGCCCGTGCTCGACTTGGGCTACTTGGAAGGTGAGCACTCGAAAAATCACTTTTCCAGGCTGAGTGCTGAGGTTGTATCAGAATGGAGACATTGTATTTAGTGTCAACGCAAACATAAGCTCACTCCAAAAATGTTGTTTACTGCATGTGAGCGGCCGTGCTTGCTTGTGTTCTCCTGGCACACTCACTCTGGGTGATGCTGATGCTGGTGCTTGTTACCGAAAGCTACCTTGTGTCATAAAAATGTTTCTGCATATGGCAACCTGGAATGGCAAACCTACTGTGGAATCTTTTGGGATCTTCGGCTGGCGGCATCGATGGAGTTTTTTGTGTACTCTTGCGGTGCCACACGTTCGGTGGGGCGCCTCGCGTGCTGTGCCGTATGTTTGGCTGGACCGGCCACGACACGAGTGCAAGCCAACGGGGCCCTGCGGAGGTCCATGGTGGAGGTGGCAATCCCACTAGCCTATGCACACTGGCAGGCGGTGCGGTGGTGATCCATCATTGTAGGCGAAATTTGCAGCTGAGCTGCCACAGAACACGGCTGGACAGGACGGGAAACGTGCGTGAGCGTACGTCGTCCGAGTGTGCTCGCACAAGCTACTTTTGCTGCCAGGATTTCGCTGGAAACCAAGAGCGATGCGAAAATTGCCATAACCCTTGTCATGTTGTAACAGAATCGAGGCAGCACAACTTTATGGAGAACAGGCTCGCACTTACTGGACACGTAGCGTGTCGCAAGTGTCTCTCATTGTTTGATTTTCTGTTGTTTGCTCTCTCATTACCAGTGAAAACAGGACGCTGAAAATTGTCGTCTGCGAAATGGCATCTCGCAGACAGCGCTGCTGTTGCAGATTTGTCTTTTGGTTCACACGTTGGTGTGGCCCATAGTGAGGCTTTCTATGCTCCTGCCGAAAATCTGGCAAGCTCTGTCCAATTTCATGGTGCACTTTTGTGAAAGTTTAGTACATCGCATCAGACATTCACCTTCACTTTGCCTGTGTCACGACACCAGGGAAAATAAGATACAGAGGAGTTGTTATCATTTTTCTTCCTTGAAGTTTATCACTTGGTGTAAATATGTATTAGTGCAGTCTTCTGAAATGTCGAAAGACGAGAATGATATATTAGTGATATAACATGCGCAAGTGTTTCACCTGACCACCCCTAGTTGTCCACATCGTTAAAACAGTGGTTTCAGTGCTTGGCAGTTGACCCAAAGGTCGCGGTTTCGATCCCTGTCGTGGGGGTCACATTTCGATGGAGGTGAAATGGTTGAGGCTGGTGGTTGAAATTTCCACAGTCCTCCACTACGTCATACCTCAATGTCATATCGCGATTTTGGTACATACGTTCAAAATTCTTTTTAATATTATAATTATTATGACTATCTCCAGCTAATTTTTGGTAGTGCACTTTTTTGTCTCTCATTAAAAAAATTCATGTCACAAACTTATACCTACATGTGCATGTCTCAGATTTTATCACACTGTGCATCCTGTTCATTGTACTCTCATGAGATCAAAAGCATCTGCTACAATCTGGTCCTCATTGCAGCTGTGTCTTTGAAGCCAGAATAATGGATTCACAATTCAACAGAATGGCATGATTACTATGATCATGAGGTCAATGGCATCATAGAGGGGTGTGATACGATAGAAAGTGTCACATTGTGGTTACAGTGCATTAATATGAGCAGAAATGCCTAAGTAAAAGCCTACGGTAGCAATAACACGAGTGTAAGTTGTCTAGCTTGCATTGTCACCACAAGATGTGAATTGTGATGCATTGTCTTGTCAAACTTTTGGGCTTTAATTGTGAGGCACACCATATTGTATTTCAAGAGATAAAATCTGGTTCTATGTTAAAAGTGCTTTTTTTTAGTAAGTACATGGAATTACGGCCTAATAAAATATGTTTATTTAGAACTAGTCAGACTTTAAATAGTACATGTGCAATTTTCTATCAGTGATATTTACTGTGAGGCAACAAGTGATACACTATTTTTGATGTTGATTCCAGAATATAACACGTTGAGCCATTCGGCAATGATGGGTATGTCTTCAGCAAAGCTTAATTTCTGCAAAAATATGTGCGTATTGAAGAGAAGTGAAATCTCTCTCTCTCTTTGAAGAATATGGTGAGGGTTAAATGAGTCCAAATCTGTTTTTATTGCTCTTTCATGGAATGCCTTCTTCTGAAAGGTAGACTGTGCGCCTGAAGGACAAAATGATGCAGCTGACTTTAAGGAACACCTCATTATAAAACATGTCGCCCCAAGATGACTAAACTCTAATGTAGCCTCGATTCAAAGCTGCGAGTAAAGTTTTCTTGGTATGTGCTCATTCTCATCCACAATTTCCACAGATGACTTTGTGGACCTGGAGGCAATCGACAAGCCTGTCCCACAAAGTGTACTTCAGTGTGTGCCTCTGGACTGAGCAAGTTCCACATCGATGCCTTCAATCTGTGACTGTCTGCCCACGTCTGTGCCTGGTGAACTAAGCTATGTCCAGCGTGCACTGCTTTGAACTCTTTTTTTATCTTTTATTTGACAGGCAGCACATAATTGGGCCTCCAAGCATTCTGCACCAAAGAAATATAATCTGGCAGCTTAGATTGTGTGCTGTGTCGGCCTCCTTACCTTTTAAGTGCCTATTGACCAACACTTTGCTGTAAACTTTAGAAACCAGTACAGAGTGTAAATAAAGTGTTTAAAAACTATGCAGCGTACTCTGTCCAAATTGAAGATCATCTTTGCGGATGATATGTGCAAAGTGTTTTCTCTTTCTAGAAAATCTGTCAACGTTACTTTTTTCTTATTTGCATGGTTAGCAATTCAATAAAAGTTTATGCAACATCGGCGTAATCTCAGTGTTTGCCAGATTGATAAATTTACCTTTACTGACCTGCATTGTCATCCTACCATGGTGAAGTACTCCTTGAGCTTCTGAACTGTAAAGTCGAGAAAAAGATCTCGCCATTTGTGGGTTGCCATTCTAGTTAACTTTAGCTTCTAAATCATTATAATAGCCATGCAATTTGATAAAATGGTTCTTCAATGAAGCTTTCATGGCATTAGTGACATGCAGCCTTCTGTCTTGTTCCTCATGGTAGCTGTCTGCCATGACTCCCCTTGCTGTCAGGCTAGGGGAGACACCCTTTGCAAGTGTCCCAAGGGTCTCGTTTCAATTTCTTGACTGTCAAGGACAACGCACTTTCTGTAAAACTAAGTGTGAAATGTGGAGCACTTCTGAAATCTGGGCACGGCAATTGTGAGAGCGTAGAGGAGGTATTTTTATACGTATCGTGCAACGCATGCAAATACCGACAATTGTTGCAATATGCACGTTGGCACTATGCTGTATTAAGGGTGATTTTCATCATTGCCACCACAGAGCATGCCCTATCTTGTAATATGCTGGGTGTACAATGGGTGGGTTGAAGAGGGTTAAGTATCGCTGCAGTGCAGGGTCCCCAATGCCGTGCAAAAGCAGGCATCTAGGCACCCAACTGCAGCGTCAACCACCCCTGCTTCTTAGGTCAAGCCCTCCCAAAAACTGAAGATGAAGTGGTGATGAGCTCCTGCCAAAGGTCCGCTCATTGGTCCCCCCCGGTTTTTCAGGTTATAAAAGCGAAAAAATTTTTCTTGATGCTCATGCGTTAAAATTACCCATGGCTGTACTCCCCATTCTGGGTTGATGTAAACTGTCGATCACTGCTTGCACCTAACCGCATACCAGTGGCATATACCACCCACGGGTATTTGCCACTGTGACAATCGATGTGACAATGGGATTGTGACAATCGTTTCATGAGCAGCGGGTCATATTCATGAAACCATCTTGCCCTCCCATACTAGTTTTGGTTTAACCCAGGTTAAGGGGGTTAAGCTCGAGAGCTTCAGGCGTGTACAGATGATAGACAGAGACATAGACGCCAAAAATGCTTTGCAATATGCAAAAAAATGCTTCGCATTCAAGAATACTCCTCCTTCCCCCTTAAGTAAAAGGAACATGCGCATCGTAAGACATTTATTACGACCTACAAGGAATGGCAACATTAACGGCATCAAAAATATAACTAAATATATACAATGTTCAGAAGATAGGTAGGCTGTTGATAACACCAGGCTGTGGTTCGTGGGCTCAACGTGTCGACGGCGCTCATGGCGGATTGGTTGGTGATCTCCCTTCCTCTGTGGTGAACTCCTCCTCTGCTACGTTCTAGTCCAAGTCACCGGAAGTGTGGCCAATGAAACGTGCAATGAACGAATTCTTCAGAGCCGAAGCTCGCGTAAAAATTACTTTCGCTTGTGGTGCGGTAGACAAGCCGTTCACGGGGTCCTTCATACCGCTGATGACATGACCAGAACACGACGTGTGGTGGGCTTGAAGACCTGGATTTGGTTTCAGGTAAGCAGCCCGTAGAGACGATGACAGCGAAGCCAAAGCGAACATCTCCCGCAGTGCACTAGCAACCACGCGAAGCATTTTATTCGAACTGTAAAGCCTCTATAAGGTATGTTTTCGGCCCTATAATTGTATCCGGCGCACAAATTAAGGAAAGCGGAACCTTAAAGATTGGTGATGTTACCTAGACGGTGCTGTTGCGTGGGCGTAGGTTCGAACACTGACCTGGACTAGGAAAGGGGAAGTCAGTGTCTTTCATGCAGGGACTGTAAATCTGGAGCCAGGAAATACATACAGTGCCCAGTTGTGACGCCGGACCCGTGCCTTCCCCTCTCCCCCCCGAAATATTTTTCGTACAGCGCAATAGCCTGCCCGTGGCGCCTACTTCAGATCAAAAAAGCCCATCGCCACCCCTGAGAAAAAATTCTCCATACACGCCTGGTAGTGCTATTGACACCGAATTTTTTTGGTACAATAATCATACTTACAGATGAGAAGCGCGTGGGAGAATGTATTTATTAAAAGATTGATGTAGTGAAAAGTGAGCGCTTACTTTTTCATTTGCTTAAATGTTACTCCTGCCTAAAATGGCTCAACCACCAGACCTACCTCAGGCGTGAGCAGCTGCATGGTGAATCTTCAGTTTGAGTTCAAGATCAGTGTTCAAGTTCCCCCTAAAAACGGGCGTAGAGTCCTTCAGGACGTTAATAAAGTTTTTTCATCCATCCATCTATTCATGCGCAATTGTTGCCACGCGGCATTCGGCATTTTAAATGCACTGTTACAATAATGTCTAAATGATCTTCTTAACAATGGTGTTATTGCAACGGACGCATCGCAATGTGAGGAAGAGCTGGCTGCGGAATATTTTGCTCTGATCTCGAGTGGCCTTCATTACGAGTGCCTGATTGTATTCCAGTTGTTATAGCAGAGTTTATGGCCCTAATATTAGGTTTACGAAAGATAAGTAGTTGAATTGCAGTAGTTGCAATTATCATGGACTCTTTACTTCTGTGCTCTTTTTTTCTATTTATACATAAGGTGGAATGCCTCTACTACAGCTTTTTTAAAGTACTAGTTCCCGGAGACCTTTAATGTATTAATTTAATTTGCGCATCAGGCCGCGAAGGTTTGTTGCTGAATGAAAGGGCCGATTCTTTAGACGCTTTTGGCGCAATCATTCGGGTTTTTTCCGCTCGCAGCATACATCCCAATCGCAAGCTTCCGCACACTGACATTCGGTAAAATCTTATCAGACCTTGCATTGACAGCTTCTCAAGAATATAGGCACCGTCTTCATCCTATCTTGTCGCCGGTTCTGGCATTGAGGAAAAGATTCATAGTACTACCTCTTCGAATTCTGTGGGTCCGGAAGTATCAGAATAAGTTATTCATTTTGGTTTCTGTACTCTGGGCTACAGTCACAGTGTTTTTTTTTTTTGTTGCCATTGAGGAATTAGTTAGTATCTATAAGAAAATATCTAGCTAAATTCTTCATTCTTTAAATGGTTCATTACTAATAATTTGTACTTAAATTCATTACTTTTTTCATTGTAGCTTATGCGAGTAATGTACTAAACAAAATACTAAAAAAAAATTCACGTACTGCTTGGTCAATGCCCTGCTTTGGTGTGAGCAATGAGAGTAGGAGAAAAAACAGCAGAAGAAGGAAATAAACACTTCACTAATCGAATCTGGACTGGTGTTAGGTACTAAAAATAATAATGCAACATAAGGTCACAAAAACAAAACAAAAGGTACTGGAAAGACCTTCGAACCATATATTATGTGACCTCTGCTAATAAAATACGACCTATGAGATCGTGGGAGAATGGCCAAACAGTTATAGTTCGGCTCAAAAGTTTCAGAATTACTCCATTTGACAATAACTATCTGTTCTACCAAGACTCTCAGCATAGCGCACTGAATTTATTATAATTTATTCATTCGTAGTTATATGTGACCTAGAGAGACCAAGCTAGCAGGAAAAAATGTACTATTTTATTTACACTGTCCTTTATAAATAAAATTATTTATTAGCATTGAAACTGTACGCGACTCTTACTACAGCTTTTGTTCATATTTGCTACACATCTGGCGACAAAATTAATTGTCATGGCTACTTTGACTACATTTAGTTCGAGTTCTAGTTCTTCTCGAAGTCCCCCCCCCCCCCCCCGATGGAAAACCTGCGTGTGGTCAATCGCAATCGCGGGAATGAGTCAGAAGCAACAGTGCATATCTTGGTGGATGAATATTGTGAGTCTGAGAGCCATTTTTTTTATAGGTAACAGGTGGAGCAGCTGTCGGTCTCCAAAATAACTTGGAACAGCTGCGCTTCTTTGACGTGGATCTAAACCAAACTACACTTTCGCGTGTTTGCCTTTTATCCCTGCAGTAATTCGGCCGGCGTGGCTGGGAATCGAAACCCCGTGCATGAGCTCGTCTAATGTTGGTTCCGCCGATCGTGATGAGCTCGTCTAATGTTGGTTCCGCCGATCGTGATTCTTAAAAAGGAAGATTTAAAAAAATAGTGAGCCCCGAAACTGTCTACATGAAAGTGCGACAGCTCAGCAGTACGTAACTCACGAGGAAATGGGTGTATTAAGAGGGAGATGGAGAGAGAAGTAAAGATTGAGACGAAAGTAAGAGATTGGGAGCCAGTTAGAGATGTCCGTAGACGGGTCCCTGAAAAGTGGCTATTGCGAACGAGACAACCGTCTGGTACGAAATCCAGCCGAGTGACTTCCTTTAACGTTCCGAAGATGCGGCCGATGACGCGGACAACTACACTTCCATCACAGAAGCTTGTTGTAGCACAGTGTAAACTATGGAGCTGCTTCTCTAATGGGAAGAGCGAATGCGCCTCACTGTGTATTTATTTCGCGCAGCCACGTCAGTCCACGGCAGCAACCAATGCTCTTAGCTTTGGGCAGCAACAGCAGAGTCGCGAAGAAAAACAACGACGCATGTTTGCTGAGTAATGCGAGTACACATGGTAGCAGCCAGCGCTCGTAGCATTTGAGCAGAAACGACAACACCGAAAGAAAAAGCAACAACATGGCAGCTCACATCGACGCTGGCTCCTTGCTTCTCGAAATTAGAATGTCGCCACCATGAGCCGTGCGGCTGCCAAGTTTTAAACCAACGCTTGTGTTTGGGTTATATTTGCATCCTCATGTTTGGACAGTAGGTGTCTGTCTTGCTTTTTTTTTTTTCAAATATATTCAGATTCACTCTAACAAGACTCAGGAGGCGTCGCTGAACAAACGGCTATTCTGAATAGTTGGGACAAGATATAACTGGCACCTTCTCTTTAGTGTGAGATGACCAAAGCGATATTGATTGGCATTTCACCGTTTATAGGCCTGGGCAAGTGGCATGCCCGAGGTTGGCCCGAGTTCGGATCGAAGTGGGATCATCACACTAATTAACACATACTCATGCAAAGAGATGCTCATGATCTACATGCGAGTCGTAATTTGCGTATCGCGTATTGCCTTGACTTAGCACTTCTCAAGGAGGCGCAGTTTTCTTAACCTTCAATTGAATTCCAGCTTCAAACAGAACTATGTTTTCCTGCACAAGAATGTGGCTTGTTTACACCTCACAGCTCACGCTCCCTAAACCAGCTTCTCAAACCCTTTAAAGGAGGTGGTTCCGCGCACTTTTCTCCTTTACAGTTGTAGGCGTGTGGTTTGCTTTTATCTTCACGGCACAGATTTCTATACATACATTGTTCTATATTAACTGCACCGAAACTTTTGTGTAAGCGACACCTAAAGTTTTCCATGTGGCTGGCAAACTTAGAGACTAGTACGCATCACAATACATTTATTACATCTATGAAATGACGAAACAACGCAAGCGAAAAACCACACTGTCACAATCATGGCTACGTCCGTAACAGTAAATGCATAAAACGTCCCGACTGGTCGTGGTTCGTGTGTTAGACCACCGAACGGCGCTGACCTGCGTCAATACAGTCCAGAAACGAATTTGCCAAGGACATTGGAAGCAAACAAGGATAAAGTCCATGAGAGGTCATCGTCTTGCCTAACGAGTACTTATGGCTTGGACGTCCTTCTTCCGGTGACCGACCCATCTTGGAGCAGGCCTGTAGCGTGCCAGCTTGCACGCACGTCCCACCACATTTGTCTCCTCCCTGAACAGCCGCAGACTACCAGTATCAAATGCCACTTCAGCTTCATCCGATGACAGTTGCCAGGCAAGGAGGGATATGGGGGCGTCTCGTGGCTCGCGTTCTGTTCTGCCATCTGGAAGACGCACAGGTTGAGAATTCCACGACGCACGCGTTGTAGCAGGTGAAAGCGACGCTCTACCTTGCTGCACCAGAGGCTTGGATCGGAACGGCCTGTTGGAAGACTTTGTGCGCTTGGACACACCGATTCCATAGAGGCGTGTGTGGAGTCAGAAGACAACGTCTCTGACTATCTTCCACGTTGGATATTCTGGGTACCCTGAACGGGCAGACTGCTTAGTCTTCCGTTCTGTTTATTTACCCTCTTTTTGCACGACGGTGACGCCTAGAGACGGTTGACAACTTGAGTGACGTCCAGAATCTTGGTCGACTTCTACAACTGCCTGCCATGTCGCCCTCGCAGCCACAGTACAGGCTGGTCGTTCATAGAAGCACTGTGCGACACTCCGGAAGTGAGCTGCGACTGCATCACAAATTATGCGGCGTCGTATATTCAGCTGTGAACTTCTGAGATGCCTAGAAGCCGGCAGCATTATTCCTTTATGGTTGCTAATCTTCATGGCGAATTATTACTCGACGATAATCTTCACGTGAGCCGTTGATACGCAATTCGCGAATGAAACTTGCCAGGGGAAAATGGCGTCTTCCACGTATGCTGTCGGAACGATGTCATAAAGAATATGGCTAGCTCGTGGCGCTCACCAGGGTTTTCAAGTGTCTTCTGGAGGCCTCGACGTAACAGCTCTACGTAACCAGCTAGCTTGAAGTCATCGCTGACATAAGACAGGTGGATCGTATGTCGGTATGCAAGGTGACGGCAAAGTGAAATAGAACGCCTCGTGACACGCATTCGCATGCACCACGAGGACAAGCTGATGTCCATGACGATGGGGACAGCTCTGTAAAAAAAAAGATATGCTATGTAACTGTATATATTATATTTGGATGACTGCCTTTAAAAGAGATATTCTATAAAGGACACGCGAGTGAACGAATTCTGAAGACATAGTGACTGTTGTGACACATTTGAATGGTCCTCAAATTATTTTCTCGTCTATTGTGATTAATAACTCTTTGTGAGAATGAGCTGCACCGACTGGACTGGTCTTAAGTTTTTTTGTGTGGTGCACTCGATGCGGTCACCTTGCGTTGAATAATTACTGCGGAGCGAAATCAACATACTTAAGCATCGGCAGTCCAGATTTGAGTCATTGTGCAGATCGGTATTGATATGCTTTAGGAAACCTGACGCCAAATTGCCTTTCAAAATAGCCCATGTAGGAGATATAGGAAAGAGTGTGTTTTCAAACTGCAATGTCAATTGACATTCTTCCACTTCTTCACGTACCTCTGCGGGTATACATTTCCTTACTGCGGCCCGCTATAAAAAGCACGCTTGAGGCTCCTGAAAAACAGGTTGAGCTTATCAACACCGTATCCGGTCTAAGCTTGAATACGCTTCTATAATATGGGACCCGCACATCAACGTTAACATTAACAAGCTTGAAAAATCTAGCGAAAGGCTGTGCGGTTTACTTTTTTTTAAATGACCTTCAGTTTTCCTTTACGTCACTTATAAAATCTCAATAGGCTCTTCCATTGCAGTCCCAGAAAAAGGACCAATGCTTGGAGTTTTTATATTCTTTGCTTAATCAGAAGCTTGGGCTCGACCCAGCATCATACCTTTCTCCACTTTTATCACGGCGTGCTCGTCATGGTCATACGCTTTGTATAAATCCCTGTTTTGCCAAAACATATCCATTTAAATTATCTTTCCGCTAACGATTACTTATTGGAATGACTGTCTTCTGACCAATTATTGTCTTCAGCAGCGCTGAATACCCCCTCCTTGGTTTTTTTTCAGTCTTTTTTCCAGTGTTAATAAGAATTGGTTATATTTGATTCGCTTGATAATTTTTTACTGTTACTCTATTCACATTCATGTTTTAGGGGCGAAACTCCTTAAGGCGTGGGTCTGAACATCTTACGGTGTATTTTGTAGGAGTAGTGGGTAGTCACCGGTGGCACATACCCACATTGTCTGTGCCACAGGGGATGCGAGATGACAGTACTTGGAGTGTGCACTTGACGGACGTACGGACGGACGGGTGGACAGTCAGACTAGCCAGATGGACGTACGTATGGACGGACGAACGGACGTACGTACGGACAGACGGACGGACGCACGGATGGAAGCACCGAGTTACTGACGGACGCTTAACCACACTCATCATCATTCACTTCAAGGAGGGAATGCGTCATAAGCAACAGTGCATATCTAGGAGGATGCATATTGTGAGTCTAAGGGCCATTTCAGGGGCGAAGCTTCTCATAGCGGCACCTGTTCGTCTCTCGTAGCCGTTGTAGTATGTAACAAGTATAACATTTTGATCTCAGGGGTGGAGCCAGTGTGAGATTTCTTTTGTGCGTTGTTTAACAATAAAAAATAGTGCTCAATGTACATGCCAATAGCTGCTAATGGGGAATGAGAGAGAGAGAAACAACATTTATTTATGCATCCGGCGTGCGGGAAGTCACCGGCCACGCAGGGCGCGGGTATTCCCTATCTAAAGAATATGGCTAATAGAGTCCTATTGTCCCAGGGCCTAGACCTTGAGGACGTTGTGCTCCGACTAGGCTTTGGATACTCGGGCTCCTCTGCTCCCGTTGTCCGGGGCGTCGGCTACCTTTCTCCTCTGCTTTGCCAGGGCCTCCTCAAGCCGCTGGATGGCCCCTCGTTGCGTAGTTGAGTCTTCAGAGCGTATCCATACTCCCACCTCTTCGGGATACGTGGCGTCCTGGCACTGCTCGTTCCCATTGTTCACAGCACTGTTACACCCGCCCCATATGATCTGGCGGAGGGTGGCTAGTTTAAGCTCGCACACGCTACACTTTGCGTCCACAAACATGTCGGGGCATAGGTGCCGGGCCAATGCTGGCGTTAGCACGCATTTTGTTTGCAATTGTCGGAGCTTCAGTGCTTCCGCACGTGACAGTTCACGATGTGGGGGCGGAAAGGCTCTCCTGGCCTCTCTCTTTGCGGCCAGGATCCCTCCGTAGTCGGTGAGGGGATCGAGGTCTTATTCACGTTCTTCACCGCTGGTTTCGGGGAGACGGGCCGCCGCGATCCGGCACGTGATGAGATCACGGGTGACAGCGTCTGCCTTCTCGTTGCGCTTCTCGATGTCGGGAGCCAGTTGTCGTCTCATGTGGGCTGGGAACCATTAGGGGGATGGTTGGTCCTGCAGTGGCGCCGCGAGCAGCCCGCGAAGCCGCGAAGGACCTCACTAGCCGCGCCGTGTCCGGCCAGACGATGCCTTGGGCAAAATTCTTGATTGCCTGCTTTGAGTCGCTTAGCACCGTGCGCGTGCCCGGCCTACTTGTGGCCAGGGCTATCGCCGCCTCCTCTGCCTGGCCGGCTGTTCGGGCGCGCACGGTGCTTGCTGTTAGTAGTTTACCGGTAGTAGCGCTGACGACCACCGCTGCGGAGGCGTTGCATCTTCCCGGATACCTTGCGGCGTCCACGTAGACTGCGCCCTCGTCTCTCTGATGTTGACGGGCCAGCGCCGCTGCTCTCGTCGCACGCCTGTGCCGCATCTTTCTGGGTCCGTAATCTTTGGAAGCGGTTAGACGATGATCTTCCTCGCTGCCTTGTTGCTCAGGGGGACCTGTTCTTTTAGCTCCCCGTCCGGTCCTGCTCCCGGGCGTTCTCCAGGAAGTAGTAATCCCACCCGATCGAGTAATCTTCAGCCCGCGGCTGTGTTGCTCAGGTGGCTCAGCTGCGAAGCTCTCTGGGCCTCGCTGATCTCTGAGAGCATGTTGTGCGCTCCCAGAGACAACAAGGCCGTTGTCTTTGGGCCTGGTAGGAGCCCAAGAGCCCCCGCGTAACCCTTCCTGATGGCGGCGTCGATCTTGGCTCGCTCCGCGCCGGTCCAGCGGTGGAAGGCCCCCGCATATGCCACGTGGCTTATAACGAAAGCCTGCAGCAGACGCAAGAGCCCCCTCTCTTTCATGCCCCGGTAGAGAGACGACACTCGCTCGACCAGGTGCGCTGTGACGCCCATCTTGGTTGTGATGTTTTTGACCGCCGTGGCGTTGGTTTGGGTGCCGTCCACGAACAACCCCATGACTCGAAGCCCCGGGACGTGCGGGATCGGCATTTCGTCACTGGTACGCACAATGATGTTTTCGGCTGCCTCTTGACTTGCCTTCTTTCTGTGCCTCTCAGGTGGTGGCAGGATGGGCAGCTGTAATTGACAGGAACATTCGGCTTTTAGTTAACGCGCATGCTGCGATCCCCATTAGCAGCCATCGGCATGTACATTGAGCACTATCTGACAAGAAAGGGTTGCTACGTTATACTTGCTGAGTGTAACTTCCTTAGTTTTAGAAAGGTTTAGCGAGCGTTGAGCCGCAGTGCCATGGATATAATGAACTAGTATATAACATGAATGAACTCGAGGTGGTTAAAGGTGGGAAGTAGATACGAAGCGCAAGCCGTTAGAATGTAAAGCCGAATTCTCCCGTCTCTCATTTTCTATCAGCAGCCATTGGCATGTACATTGAGCACTATCTGACAGGAAAAGGTCGCTGCGTTATACTCGATGGGCGTAACCTTCTTGGTTTTAGAAAGGTTTAGCGAGCGTTGGGCCGCAGTGCCATGAATACTGTGAACTAGTATGCACCATGAACTCGAGGTGGTTAAAGGTGGGAAGTAGACCCGAAGCACAAGCCGTAAAAAAGTGTGTGTGTGCCACCTCTCGTTTAGTCCTGGGAATGTCCGCTGGATGGCGGTGCTTCTATATGGGGAATATATGATAAAAAGATGCGACATGGTGGTACTTGGAGTGTTGAATAGATGGACCAATGAACACACGGAGAGATGCATGGATGGACGCATGAAAGGACGCAGGGGCGGATGTACGAACAGACGCATGGACGGTCACACAGACGGACGCATGGACTGGACGAATGCTTTGTCCCACTCTCCATTATTCACTCCGTGGATATGCTGCCATTTTTTTCCAAGTATATTCAGATTCTCTGTTACAAAACTTAGCAGGCGTGGCTAATCAAACGGCTATTCTGGATAGTGGGGACAATATATACCTCACAACTTCTCTTTAGTGTAAAATTACTAAGCGATATTGATAATGAAATTCTCCGTTTATAGGCCTGGGCAAATGGCACGCCCAAGGTTGGCCCGAGTTCGGATCGAAGCGGGCTAGCGCGTTTGCCTGAACGCTGCCATGTTTTTTATCATCACAATAACATTTAATGACGCAAGGAGAAGCTCATAATCTACATACGAGTCGGTATTCGCGTATCGTGCATTGCTGCGACTTAGCACTTTTCAAAGAAGAGCAGTTTTCTCTATCCCAGCTTCAAACAGAACTATGCTTTGCTGCGCAAGAATGTGGCTTGTTTACGCCTCGTAGCTCACCCTCATCAAACCAGCTTCTCAAGCCCTCTATGTTGCCAGACAAAGGTGGTGATTCCGTGCTTTTTTCTCCTTTGCGAGTGTATACATTTCCTCTGCTCTTATCTTCGTGGCACAGATTGCCAGGCATACATTGTTCTATATTAACAACTGCACTTGGCCATTTGTGTAAGCGACACCTAAAATTGTGCATGCGACTGGCAAACTTAAAAACTTGTACGCATCACAATACGTTTAATACATCTACAAAATGACGAAACAACGCCAGCGACAAACCGCACTCTCACAATCATAGCTACGTCCATAACACTAAATGCGCAAAACGTCCCGACTGGTCGTGGTTCGTGTGTTAGACCACCGAACGCCGCTGAACTACGTCAATACAGTCCAGAAACTAATTTGCCAATGACATCGGAAGCAAGCCAGGATAAAGTCCTTAAGAGGTCATCGTCTTGTCTGACGAGTACCCATGGCTTGGACGTCCTTCTTCTGGTGACCGACCCTTCGTGGAGTGGGCCTGTAGCGTGCCAGCTTGCACGCGCGTCCCACCACATTTGTCTCCTCCCTGAACAGCCGCAGACTACCAGTATCAAAGGCCACTTTAGCTTCATCTGACGACAGTTGCCAGGCAAGGGGAGATTTTGGAGATGTCTGGTGGCTCGCGTTCTGTTCGGCCATCTCGAAGATGCGCAGGTTGAGAATTTCACGGCGCACGCGTTGTAGCAGGTGAAAGCGACGCTCTTCCTTGCTGCACCAGAGGCTTGGATCGGAACGGCCTGTTGGAAGTCTCCGTACGCTAGGACACACTGATTCCATAGAGGTGTGTGTGGAGCCAGAATACAATGTCCCTGGCATTCTTCCATGTTGGATATTTCGGGTACCCTTGACGTGCAATCTGGTTAGTCTTCCGTTCAGTTTCTTTACCTCTTTTCGCACGATGGCGACGCCTCGAGACGGTTGACAATTTGAGCGGCGTCCAGTATCTTGGTCGACTTCTAAAACTGCCTGCCACAACGACCTCGCAGCCACAGTGGAGGCTGGTCGTTCATAGAAGCACTGTGCGACACGCCTGAAGGGAGCTCCGAACGCATCACAAATTATGCGGCGTCGTATATTGAGGTGCGAACATCTGAGAAGCCTAGAAGCCGGCAGCATTATTCGTTTTTGGTTGCTAATATTTATGACGAATGATTACTCGACGATAATCTCCGCGTGGGCCCTCGATACGTAATGGCGAATGAAACTTGCCGGGTGAAAATGAAGTCTTCCACGTTTGCCTGGCTAGAAGGATGGCATAAAGAATATGGCTGGCTCGTGGCGCTCACCAGGGTTTTCAAGTGTCTTCTGGAGGTCTCGACGTAAGAGCTCCACGTAAGCGGCTAACTTGAAGTCGTCGCTGACCTAAGGCAGGTGGATCGTATGTCGATATGCAAGATGACGGCGAAGTGAAATGGAACGCCTCGCGGCACGCATTCGCGTGCACCACGAGGACAAGCTGATGCCCATGACAATGAGGACAGCTGTCGTGAAGAAAAAAAAGCTATGTATATATAAAATGCTAAAGATATATATGCATGACTGCCCTTCAAAGAGATCCTCTATAAAGGACACGCGAGTCGAACGAGCTCTGAAGACATTGTGACTGTTCGTGACACCTTTGAATGGTCCTCGAATTATTCTCTTGCCTATTGAGATTAATAACTCTGTGCGGATGAGCTACGCTGACTGGCCACTTGTGTTAAGCATTTTTTTTCGTGGTGCTCTCGATGCGGTCATCTTGCGTTGAAAGAAACATAACCGCGGAACAAAATCTTCATACTTCAGCATCGGCATCCAGATTTAAGTCATTGTGCAGATCGGTATCGATATGCTTCAGGAAACCCGACGCCGATTTGCCTTTCAAAATAACCCATATAGGTGTAATAGGCAAGCATATGTTTCAAATCGCACCGTCAATCGACATTTTCCCACTTCTTCACGTCCCTCTGCGGGTATAAATTTCCTCGCTGCGGCCCGCCTTATAAAGCTCACTTGAGGCTCCTGAAAAACAGGTTGAGCTTATCAACACAGGATCTGGGCTAAGCTTGAATACGCTTCTATAATATGGAACCCGCACATCAACGTCAACATTACCACGCTTAAAAAAAATCCAACGAAAGGCTGTGTGGTTTACTTTTTCTTGAAATTGCCGCGTTTTCTAATACGTCATTTATAAAACCTCAAGAGGCTTTTCCATTGCAGTCCCAGAAAAAAGATGAATGCTTGAAACTTTTATATTCTTTGCTTAATCAGAAGCTCGGGCTCGACCCAGCGTTATACTTATCTCCACTTTTATCACGGCGTACTCGTCATGGTCATACGCTTTGTTTAAATCCCTGTTTTGCCAGAACATATCCATTTAAATTATATTTCCGCAAATGATTACTTATTGGAATGATTGGCTTCTGACCAATTATTGTCTTCAGTAGCGTTAAATGCCCCCTCCTTGGTTTCTTTTTAAACAGTCTCTTTTCCCAGTGTTAATAAGAATTGGTTATATTTGATTCTCCGATAATTTTTTTTTCTGTTACTCTATTTACGCTCATGTTTTAGGGGCGAAACTCCTTAAGGCGTGGGTCTGTACATCCTCCGATGTATTTTGTAGTAGTAGTAGGTAGTCACCGGTGGCACATACCCACTCTGTGCCACAGGGAATGCGAGATGGCAGTACTCGGAGTGTGCTCTAGACGGACGTACGGACGGACGGGTGGACAGGCAGACTAGCCAGACGGACGGACGGAAGCACGTACGGACAGACGGACGGACGCATGGGCAGTCTTGTGGATGGATGGAAGCGAGAACGAACGGACGGATGGAAGCACCGCGGGACTGACGGACGTTTCGCTACACTCATCATCATTCACTCCAAGGAGGGAGTGAGTCGGAAGCAACAGTGCCTATCTTAGAGGATGTATATTGTGTGTCTAAGAGAATTTTTAGGGGCGAAGCTCCTTATGGCGTGGCTTGTGCGTCCCTCGTAGTACGTAACCACCAGTGGCACATACCCGAAATAGCTGGTCCTTTCGATTTTGACCTCCAAGATGGTTCCGGTGAGAGATTTCTTCTGTGCGTTCTTGAACAATAAAAGATAGTGCTCAATGCACATGTTAAAGGCTGCTAAGGGGGAATGAGAGACAGGAGCATTCGGCAGTCTTTTTTCGCAGTGTTAATAAGAATTGGTTATATTTGATTCGCTTGATAATTTTTTTACTGTTTCTCTATTCACACCCATGTTTTAGGGGTGAAGCTCCTTAAGGCGTGGGTCTGTACATCCTCCGATGTATGTTGTAGTAGTAGTAGGTAGCCACCGGTGGCACATACTCGCTCTGTCTGTGCCACAGGGGCCCCGCCACGGTGGTCTAGTGGCTAAGGTACTCGGCTGCTGACCCGCAGGACGCGGGTTCAAATCCCGGCTGTGGCGGCTGCAATTCCGATGGAGGCGGAAATGTTGTAGGCCCGTGTACTCAGATTTGGGTGCACGTTAAAGAACCCCAGTTGGCCAAATTTCCGGAGCCCTCCACTACGGCGTCTCTCATAATCATATGGTGGTTTTGGGACGTTAAACCCCACAAATCAATCAATCTGTGCCACAGGGGATGCGAGATGGAAGTACTTGGGGTGTGCACATGTCACAGAACGAGCGCTAAAAACGGGCGCGCCGCCAAATTCTTGCGATAACGGGCGGGAGAAACGCCGCGAAGTCAAAAGAGAAAAAAAAGGGAAAAAAAAGAAAAACGGTCAAGGCTCCCCGGGCGCGCGCTCTCCCCGCAGAAGCGTGGCTTCACGACGAACCTCCTCACCCCATAACGGCGGCCGAGCATGCACTCGATTTTTCCAGAACGAAAGGGGCGTGGTCATACCAAGTTGACTCATCGGCCGGGGAGGGCTTTCCAACCGTCTCGCCCTCTTCCCAGCCTTCGCTGCGTATCGCGCCGACGAAATGACGAGAAGCGTCTGGAATGTCGCGCGCAAGGTATTTAACCGAGCAGCCGAGATGAGAGATCAGGAGGAGACGGAAGTTAACGCCAGAGCGCGTAGGGATTCCGCCGTGTAGTCGGCGAAGGTTTTGGTCCGTAGGGACGAAGCCGGAGATGAAGAGGATTTCCACCTGAGGGGTGAAGGCTCGGGCTACAGGCAAGAGCGTGTGTTTACCGCTATCGAGCGAAGACCCGTGGCAACAGCTGCGGGTGTGAAGCCGACGTGTTTCCGGCGAAGAAGTTGAAGTTTGAAGAGTGGCCAATTGAAGACGGGAGGTTTCCTGGAAGAGAAACTTCGAGGGCTGCGGAACGACAACAACGCTGGACTTTGAGTGAGTGATTCTCGGAAGAGTATCATCTAGACTTTGGTTCCAAGAACTTTGGACTGAATAGGTTTTCTATCTCTTTAGTCTTTAAGTGTCTTGGTTGTTCAATGCATGCGACTGCATTGTAGTGCGTATTGTTGTCCGTGTCCGTTGTTTCAAGTGTGGCTGATTGTATTGTGTAGAACGTTGATTGATTGGTTTGATTGGTGACATATTGTATGCAACTATTGTGGAGTGTGCATTTTTGTGTATTGTTTTCGATCTGCCATTATTGAGAATATAATTTTCCTTGTTTATCAACTCTCGGCTCTGACTTGTTCTTTGGGCCACAGCCGGCGTCCGCTGGCGCGCCAAAAAGGACCACTTCTAAATTGTCCACGCTTTCGTGGTGCGGTTCGGGGGGCCGATACTTCGGCTCTTGGAATTAGCCCGGCGATCGCCTCCCTATTTAACGGGACCGGTGGGACAGCACAAGATGGACGCACGGACGGACGCATGGACGGACGAACAGACTCACGGACACACGTACGGAAAGACGGACGGACGCATGGATGGACGCACGGATGGTCTCGCGGACTCATAATCATCATTCACTCCAACGATATGCTGCGATTTTTTGTACTACTTTTTCGCCACCTTCATCACTTTCAGTTTCTTGAGATACTGTTATTATTGTTGTTTGTTATGTACGTTTTTTGCCCAATGTTTGGACGCTTTTGTATTCCCAATCAGGCGTGGGCCCAGTGGCGTGCAGTATTTCTATAAAGAAAAAAAAAGATGCCACATATTTTGTTATGCTACTATAAAAGAAATTCTACAGTTCTACGCGGGAACACCACACTATGGTTATAAGAGACTCTGTATGGAGGGGAAAATCGGCAATTATTTTTACCAGCTGGATCTTCTGTTGAGAGACAGAAAGAAAGAAAGAATCGGGCCTTGTGAGCACCAGCTGCTCTATTGCTAGCCTCGCTTCGGTTCTTCATGAATGCCTCAACCGTACCGCATAGAAACGTACGTCTATGCGGGTAACATTGCCCGTTTCAAACCCTCCTTGAATGCTTACTCAAGTACAGCTTCGAAGTGCCCGCTACGCCACGATACTTACTTATGCGTATGAGCGACGGTAGAGCTTCTTGTACACTCTAAAAAAGCGTTCTGAAAAATAGCAAGGCAGCACGCGAATTAACACAGCTGGTCACTTTGTTGATGCTTTTCTTGCTGATGATGATAAAATGTAAGATTGCTTTGCAGTGTGGGGACCTTTAATATACCTACTCGTTGCGCAGTTCGCATGTTTTGTTGCCTGGCACCATTGAACGCTTCTGCCACGCAGTATGACATGTGTTTAGAAACTCCTCGCACTACATAGAATTATTAAATTGTCTTTTTTTCACAACTGTTTCAAGAAACGACGTTGCTCTGTGGTAGAAGACCTGCTCGCGCGCAGAAGGCCTTCTTCAATTCTCACTCGAACTGAAGATTCTCAGTTATTGATTTTTTTTGTCGTATCGCTCATTGTCTCGCTCCGGGACAACGCTGATTTTTCGCTCACTACCAAAGACTGCCGACGCAGACGTCGACACAGAATTTTTTGTGAAGTGACTCTATTTCGTCCATACAGTTCACATGGGGGTGCGCAAAGCAGTTTTACGTCTTCCTTCAAGACATTGAGAAATATAATAAAAATTTTTTCTATACGACGTTTACTCATCGTCTTTCCGTAGAGAAACCTATCATCATCGACATATGTAGCATCTTGCTTCTCGCCTGCTGGCGCACACGAACGAGTTTGGATGTGTTCCATTTTTTTTCCTTGCTGTGGCCCATTGTGACTGCGTTGTACTTGTCGCATTACAACGAGAGCTTGCCGAAGCCCGAGTTCGTGTTCAGTCCACACTTCCAGCTGCAAGGAAAAGTTCACAGGACGTTGTGAGAGTGGCTCAAAACAATCGTCTTACGAAATACTCGCACTCCGCTCAAGCAGCCAAGCAAGAGCCATTCCCCGCCTGCAAGTTTCATTTTTTTGTCTCCATCGCGCGCATTGATTAATGCAACTCAAAGATGGGTGGACACGATGAACGACTCCCGCAACGTCCCAGGCTTCTTGGATGCAGCCGACTGATGACCCAGTGCCGCGTCTCTTCCAACCAGCTACGTGTGGTGACTGGCTACCATAGCGTCTGGCGTAATACTTGTCATCTGAAGGCAAGAACTGTTATAGTTGCTACGGAACCAGCCTATGGTAACGGACCGGTTTTTTGAGCTCATTCGCTTCCTTTATCAATGCAGGGCCGGTATGTAGCGTGCGCCTCTGACATCGTACAGGAGATTCGCGCTATCGACTGGCTGTCTCGGATCAAGCACGTCACTGTCCACGGCAGCTTATCTCCTTGTCTGTGCACTCGGCGACAAGGTGGACTGAGAGAGACAATCTCGCTGAAAGGCGTGCCTTTTTGGTCTCTACGACCAGGCAATAGACCCGGCATCCTCAAGATTCCTGCGCAGACGACCAACTCATCGCGGGATCGCTGTTGCTTTCATGGGCCGTTGATGTCAAGGCGAGAGGGAACGGACACCACCTGCAAACGACTACCGTCGATCAAGACGCTACACGATGCGCGCGTCGCAAACCCTGGAACGGCCACCGCCTTGCCTGACAACAAGGTCATCAGACAGTTCCCAAGAAAACAATTCCGAATTGCTCCCGTGCAATGAGAACGCTCGAACATAGGAAGATGCCGAGGCTTTTGTCTCCTTAGACCACGACCAAAAGTACACCCCGATCGTGAGCGCGTCGCCTGTCTGCGTACACACGCCAAGCCAGCCATTTTCATCGGCGGTGTTCGATCGCCACAACACTTTTACACTTGCAAGTTAGGGTAGAAGGACCATGTTGTTTTGTGCTGCTATACGACGCCTGCACGACAGCGTCTTGGCGCGCAAGTATTCAGAAGGGCGAGACTTTGCGGAAGCACAATACGAAAATGGATCGCTCTGCTCCCTGTCCCCGTTACTTGAGGAAACGCATGTGGAATGACGACTACAAGAAGCTGCGGTGCATTGAAGCCAAGAAGAGGAATGGACAGTGGTGCATCGCGTGACGTGGGAGATATGCACTTGAAGGACAAGATGCTCAGTTATGACCGTTGTCGGGGTATTTGTATAATATGAGCTGGATATTAATAGTCCGTACCTAATTTGATATAATAAATGTTTTGCGTTGGACAATATTTTCTTATTTTCCAGGTGAAGTGTGTTTGTGACTGGCTAGGTTGCGTGATGAAATACGCCCGAGTAGAATGCACCAAGTGTCGGTAACCTTGATTGGGGATTAAAGTGTTGGGGTTAAACGTCCCAAATGTACCGTATGGTTATGAGAGGCAGCGTAGTTGGAGGGCTCCGGAAAGTTCGACCCCTTGGTGGTCTTTAACGTGCACCTCACCTAAATCTACGTACACGGGCCTCAAGCAATTTCGGCTTCATTGAAAATGCAGCCGCCGCGGCCGGGATCCTATCCCGTGACCTGCAGGTCAACAGCCGAGTGCCTTAGCTTCTATAGACCATTGTGGAGGGTCTCTGTTTGGAAGTACGGATCGGGCGATAACAAAACTAATGAAAAGCGATCCCATTGCTATCTTTTGCTTCACCTCTGCGCTTAAGAAATCCTGCACTCATTTACTCGAAACCATTTTTTTTCGGCTAGGGGAAAAACTGAAAGAAGGAGGCTTCCCACGTGATGTATTGTTAAAAGTTGCAAGACGCTGGATAGGAAAATTAAAAAAAGGGGCCAGTTGTGGTTGCCACATGGCAGAGAAGGTGCAGCGCAATAAACTTGCCATTCTTCTAATTGTGCATGGTTCACCTTCCACCTAAAAAGAGATTGCATCATGATATGACGTCTAAGTATTATTTTATTCCAAGGACAAGTTATCCACTTGATCTGCCAAAGAAGACCGACGTGTCTACTTTGGCAAGGGGAATCACCAGTGTTGCTCACTCAGTACCACTGTCTTAAAATCGTGTGTACGTGGGCCAAACTGGACGTTGTCCGAACGCTAGACTTAGGGAACATCATAATTATCTGAAAGACCACTATGAGATGTTGCTGTGCACTGCTATTTAGGGATACTTCTGTATTGTTCTGTCAACATAGTCAAACATTGCGTGGACTAATTGAGGCTGCGCGCATTCAGAAGTAATCCGATCCTTGCGTCAGTGTTCTCTCGGTCGTTTGACATGAAAAAGAGCTAAGTTACCTTGGTCTTGTATTACGGGCGTGCTATGGTTGATGTAGCCCGGGTTTTTTTGGTAAAATGGGTCTCTCTTGCCTTATTTTCCTTCCCCTTAGTCCTCCCTTACCTTTTATGCTATCCTTTATATTACCTTGTTCTTGCAATAAAGCTTCAGTTGATAGTCTGCGTCCTGTTTCTGTTTTCTATTATTTGTTGTTTCTGCTCGTTTTTGCGCAGTAACTGGATGGATCCTTACCAACTCGCCCAATTTGCCATTTTTCTGCATGGTTTATTTAGTAGCCTAGACAGGGTTTCATTACTAACAACCTATACTTGATGCTATAACATCTAGTAGGATTGAAAAATAAGTTTGAAAAACACGAGCTGAGGCTATCAAATAAAATATGTTGACTGGAAGCACGCAAGAAAATTTCGCTGTACTATCTGTGGTGAGTATGGCCACTCATACGTTTTGCACAATTATTTGGAGGAAGGGTTCGGTTGTCGGAGCGCTTCGGTTGTCATAATGTTTCGACAAAATAACGTTTCCGGGTTTAACCTGTGTTGTATTCTTTCGTTAGTCGCGATCATTGGATATAGTTCTGTGAATTGACAGACTACGAAGCATTCGCCTCAGGTGGGAGTTCGAGCTGAATTAAGCGAGTAGGAGGCAGTCACCTAACGAACTTGCAGTTTGTACATCTTTTTAACAGCTGTTCCTATTTAAGCGTCATTACGGTGATATACAGGACGACTTCCGTGAACATGCACTGCGGCAAAGCAGGAAACAATGAGAGAGAGAGGAAAGGGCCGACAGCTGCGCATACGCGTCGGCACTTCTACAACAAGAATTTCCAAACAGGACGAAATCATGAAGGCCGTGATGTACACTGCGGTCTGATGCCTCTTACGAAGTGGCGGCTTGATCCACGCACTCTGCTAATTAGTTTGAATACTTGCGAACGGCCAATGAGAAAGCAACAAAACAAACATGCACGAAGGCCCAATGAAGTGAGTCAGTAAGGAAAAAATTAGAGGACCCTACAAAAGTTCGCCTTTAGGAGATAGGATAGGTGTAATGTTAAGAGACAAGAAGAGAGACGAGTGGGTCGGGGAACAAACCAGTGTTAAGTATATCATAGTTGAAATCAAGAAAAACAAATGGACATGGGCCGGACAAGTAGCACGTATTCATTAAGGGTAACAGACTGGATTCTCAGAGAAGGCAAACGCACGAAGGGGAGACAGAAAGTTAGGTGGGCCGATGAGATTAAAACGTTTGTGGGTATAACGTGGCAATGGCAGGCACAAAACCTGGTTGATTGGCGGATCATGGGAGAGGACCTTTCTCTGCCGTGGGCGTAGTTACGCTGGTGATGATGACGAAAAAGATGATGATACGTAGTTTTCGTTCTCGGTTTCTAAAGATCTGCAAGGCGAAGGTACAGCCTAACATTGTAGCTTCAACTCAGCATGTGGCAGTAGCTGAAGCGTCAAGTGTTCGTTGTCAGCATGTGACAGTAGCTGAGGGGTCAAGCGTTCGTTTCGAATACCGGGAGGTCAGTGGTTCAAATCTCGCTATCAGCCTATTTACTAATAAAGATTTAGAGAGAAAATAAAACATTCATTTGCGACCGAGGAAGGAATGTCGGTGAGGGGGTTCCTTAGTCCGGGATTCCATTGGCACGGGCCGCTGTCCTCGCTCGTCTCACGTTGGCCTCTTTGGTTTTCGGATGTTTTGAAGATCTGTCAAGCTACACCTGGTGAGGATTTGGAAAAATGGTAAAGCAGGTTAGTCGCCAAGTTGCCACCAGGTGAAGCGTGACAAAACTTGAGAAAAATAATAATTTAAGGACTCCAACGAGATAAAAGTTCAAATGTCGATGACAGCTGGATTGGAACCACCTATGTCCCGGTTATGAAAGGAAAACATAGCCTCTCAGCCATTGTCACATACTGGCAATCAAGCTACAGTGTTACTCTGAGCCTTCGCCTTTTAGATCTCCTGAAACTGAGAACCGCGAATGACCTTCAATAAAATTAAAAAAAAAACGTCACATCGATGGGTAAATCGATGCATCTTACTTAAGGTCATAGTTTCGAAAGATCTACAAGGTGAAGGTTCAGCCTGACATTATACATAAAAGCATCAATGACAGCATGTAGTAGTAGCTGGTACATTTTAAAACCGGGAAGTCGGTGGTTTTAATCTCGCTGTCAGCTTTTTTACCAACAAAGTTTTGTTTTGAAGCTCTGCTGCGCTCCACCTGGTGGCGACTTAGTGAAATGGGAACCCAGGTGAGTCGCCACCAGGAGGAACGCGACAGTACTTGAGAAAAATATAAGGACTTTCACAAAATATAAATTCAAGTGTGCACGACAGCTGTATTCGAAGCACTGACCCCTCGGGTATGAAACAAAGACGTCGCCTCTCTGCCACTGTCACACACTAGTCCTCAAGCTATAATGTTACTCTGAGCCTTCGCCCTTAAGATCTTCTGAAAGTGATAATTACGAATCATCTTCAATAAAATTGAAAAGAAACGCCACACGAATGGCTAAATCGACGCGTTTTATTGAAGGTCATACGTGGTTATCACTTCCGAAAGATCTACAAGGCGAGGGTTCAGCCTAACTTTATAGCTGAACTGGCAGCATATCGCAGTAGCTGAAAGGTTAAGTGTTTGTTTTCAAGCCGGGAGGTCGGTGGTTCGAATCTCACTTTCGGCTTTTCTACAATGTAAAGTTTTATGTTTTGAAGCTCTGCCGCGGTTCACCTGGTGGCGACTTGGTGAAATGGGAACTCAGGTGTGTCTCCAAGTCGCCACCAGGGGAATCGCGACAAAATTTGAGAAAAATAACAGGGGCTTTCACAAAATATAAATTCAAATGAGCACGACAGTTTGATTCGAACCACTGACCTCTCGGATATGAAACAAAGACTTAGCCTCTCACCCACTGTCACATACATGCCCCTAAGCTGCAGTGTTACCTGAGCGTTCATCTTTAAAATCTTCTGACACTGATAACCCCGAATGGCCTTCAATAAAATTGAAAAAGAACACCATATGGATGGGGGAATCTATGCATTTATTGGAGGTAATATGTGGTTATCAGTTTCGAAAGCTCCACAAGGCGAAGGTTCAGCTGAAGTTTATAGCATCACAGACAGCATGTAGCAGTAGCTGAGAGGTTAAGTGTGCGTTTTAAAACCGGTAGGTCGGCGATTCGATTCTCATTGTCGGCTCTTTTAGCAATAAAGTTTTATGTTTTGGAGCTCTGTCACGCTTTACTTGACGGCGACTTGGCGAATTGGAAACCCAGGTAAGTCGCCAAGTCACCACCAGGTGGAGCGCGACATGACTTCAGAAAAATAATATAATAAGAGCTCTCTCAAAGTATAAATTAAAATCAGCATAACAAGTGGATTCGAACTATTGACCTCTCAATCACGAAACGAAGACGTAGCCTCTCAGCTACTGTCACATGCTGGCACTCAAGCTACAATGTTACTCTAAGCATTCGCCTTTAATATCTTTTGAAATTAATAACCACGAATGACCTTCAATGAAATTGAAAAGAAACGCCACGTGAATGGGTAAATCGATGCGTTTTATTGAAGGTCATATGTAGTTATCAGTTCCAAAAAATCTACAAGCTGAAGGTTCAGCGTACTGGCAGCATGTAGCAGTAGCTGAGAGGGGAAGTGTTCATTTTAAAGCCGGGAGGTCGGGGGTTCAAGTCTCGTTGTCGGCCTTTTTACCAATAAAGTTTTGTTTTGAAGCTTTGTCGCGCTCCACCTGGCGGTGACATGACAATATGCGAACCCAGGTGAGTTGGCGAATCACCACAAGGTGTAGCGGGAGAGAAAACTTGAGCAAAAAATATTTTAAGGACTCTAACGAAACATAAATTCATATATCAATCAGAGCTGGATTCCTACCACCGACCTCGAAGCTATGAAAGCAAGACTTAACCTCTCATCCACTGTTACTTTTATTATAGTGATCTCGCACAATGTTACACAAACACATTTTACAAAATATACAAATACATTTTTATTACACACACAAAATGCAATCAGTCCCACTTGGACTGGTATTGTCTACTTAAAATTTCTTCAAGGCTGCCAGATGCTAGAACCTCGGCAGGCCCCCTGGCACACACTTCTGTATTTTTGCCATCTCAATGAAAGCAAGCATGATTTTGCCGGAAATATAATCTTGCTGGCTTAGCATCCGGGTCGTAGTTGTATCCAGCCATTCGTGCGCGCATATACAGTGGAAGCCAGTCAAAATCACGAGATAAAATTAAATTACATCGTCGTTGTGTACCGCCAGATACCTGATTTCGCGTGGATCCCGCGAGAACTCCTTGTTTTATGTTCTTTTTAAAACGTACCAAAATATACCCCTTCCCAACAGTTTAAAAAACATGATCTATTGTTTCAGGCTTCTTGCATACCAAGCACTGTGATAAGTGATCACTACGGTGTATAACAGCTGCGTTCTTCTGTGAATGTCTGTACTGATAGTGTTCTTGTGGTTTCACCCCTGTAGGTACCTGCATGTTTTTCATTCGCTTCAGTACACTTTGTCCCGGTATTTCACTGTATATGACACTCTACAATGGCATTGGAAAAACCACGTGACATACATCTTTGTACAGTTCTTTTTTTCTCACTCTTGGTAAGTAATCAATGGAAAAACGAACAAACAGGAAACGTACACTATTTTCTACTTCCTTGAGATAGCCAGGCGATTTCTCTGGCATGCCATTATTTGTAGTCACAATGAAATGTGGTAAGGCGTTGCTCAACTAGGAGTTGGCATACCGTACGGAGAAAAGGATCACTGACGTCTCGGAAGAACAAGAACCGATTTACCAACTGTCTTACAAAAAGTGTGCTAAACCTAGGCCTTCAAACCCAATCCAAGCCCAATATAAATACCACGAACACTTTGTGCAGCCTTTGCACGTTCATCTTGAAACAATGTAACACCTGCAGCACTTACCACAGCTTAGTTATGAAAAGCATCTAACACAAAAAATAGACAAACTGGTGCTTTCCTACTTGTCTGTTTTTTATTTTGTTTATTTGGTTTGGCTCGACCAATACTCGTCGCTGTCTCTGTAACATTTTAGGGGAACACAAAGGTACCTTGTCGGCGCTTTCGTCCAGCGCGCATTTGCAAAATGGTCTGGTGTTGAAGGCCACCTTCCGTGCAACAGCCCAAGAGATTTTCCCCAAGTTTCCCCCAGTCAAAGAAAGAACGTTATCACTAATTGGGAAATCCGATTGGCCTTAACTGGCCCTAGTTGGTGTGACTCATTGTCTAATAGGTTTCAGTGGGGGTGCTCTGAAGTGTGCAATTAGAATGCTAGCCTATTGGCCCTTCTTGGTACTCTAACACAGTAAGAAAAAGTCATTTGGTTGAATTGGCCATACCAACTGGCCACCAATGGGATTGGATAAAACCAATTGGGACCCTGAACTTTAATTGGAAAGCTCAATTGCAAATAATAGTTCCAAGACTATTGATAGATATTTTTCATTTTACCACCCTATAGAACTGTCGATAATCCAAATGCTTGTGCAATTCTATGTCAACCTATGTAGGAGGATTGTTATTATGATCAGAATGTTTGGTTATCATTATACATTCTCTTGTGATATTAGGCCTTCGATTTGTCATTTTTATATATAGGACCTATTGGAGGCCATACCAAATTGATTTGCAGGCGAACAGCTACCAGTTTTGATTTCGGCGACCTCCACTTGGAGTGCTGTTCGGACTAAAAAAAGTCCTATTAGCCGCGCTGAACGGTCATTTTAACAAAGTTTAGCACCTTCCAACAAAGCAGAGCCTACGTTAGAGTGCTTCAGATGGAAAAAAAGAAAGAAATCGGCTTGCTTGAAAGCTTTGGCAAGGTCTACTTGCAGCATAGCAAGCGGTCCTTGATAACTCTAGCAATAC
The DNA here is from genome assembly GCA_013436015.1 of Rhipicephalus annulatus. Lineage (NCBI taxonomy): Eukaryota > Metazoa > Arthropoda > Arachnida > Ixodida > Ixodidae > Rhipicephalus > Rhipicephalus annulatus. The sequence continues at coordinate 32,872 of WOVY01011808.1, forward strand.
AGAAAAAATGTTCGAGCGATGTGTGTCTTTGTATGGAACGACCCATAATCTCTCGTGTCTGGTAAGGTCCAATGAGTATTGGAATCACCAACTGTAATCGATTTGATAATACTTTAGCAAAAAAAATTGTCAGCATTTGACAATGCTATTGGCCTGTATAGCCTTCAACAGGACGAAGATTTTCTTTTTCAGAACTTTTCGGAATGGGAAGAGTATGACTGTTGCAAAAGGACCGCGCGATAGTCTTGATGTCGTGACTTTTCCTAATTATATCCAGCAAAATAGAACTTTGAGTTATTTTGTATGATTTGTAAAATTCAGCAGCAATCCCATCAGGGCCTGGGGTTTTCGACACTATATACTTAATTTCTTCCAACGTTATGGGACTAATGATAGCGCAATCATCTTCTGTCAATGGGCTTAACAGAGAAACAAAATTGCCTTTGCCTTCGTCTTCATGGTCATCAGGAAGATCACTAAACAACAGTTTGCAGCACCTTTCGAATTGCAAGACAATGTCCGTTGCATCTGTTGAAGGAGCGCCGTTAGAACGCAGATATGAAATCAAGTTTGAGATAGCGTGATGCCGCTTATCAAGTTAAAATTGACGCGTTGGCTGGTAGACATTTTTCAAGCAATCCCACAACGCCATGCGGGCGCGCGAAGCACTATGGGAAAAGTTGGTACGCCTAGATAACCGTCGCTTCCTCCGCCTGCTGCTCGTTGGCACCGTGAGCGCATAAAAAGAAAGAAACATGCCGCCACTTGTTGAATAGGATCCGAACGCATCTGCATCTATATCTACGCATGAAATGTGAAATGAATAACGCAGTCAGTGTATGTATCACTCGATGGGTGTACGGGATAAACGGCATACGAGTTGTTGCGTACCGATACATGTGGTCAAAACATGCTATCGTGAGGGATGTGAGCTTGAACACTGAATTCGTAGTTATTCAACGAAGAACAGCTCACAAAGTACTGTTGCTTTATTACCATCGCGGTTTGATTGGGTCGTTAACACAAGACTGCAGAGAGGTGTTACAGCTACAGATTGTTTAAAAATTTTATGGACAAGGCACGCGCTGAAAAAATATAAACATATTATAAGCGTGTTTAAAGACGAAGGGATCGAACCGGAATTCACGTGCGAGATTCCTTGCTCTAATAAATTGCGGTTTATTATAGGACGCTTAAGTGTCTTCGGAGCATGTTTGCTGGCAGTATATCCTGCGATGAGTGAAACAAACCAGTATTGAATTTCGCGTTGGCGCGTTCAAATGTTGTTCAGAGAGAAATAATGATATCGTGTTTACGCGCAGTGAAGAAAAAAAACAAACTTGTACACATGATATGAGCAATAGTTTGCGGCTGCAAGAAGGTGCGGTGTCCTGCCTATATCATATTGCATTGATTTGTGCATTGGCATTTTTTTTTCGGTTTCCTCTCTTCGATAATCTGTTCTGTCTTTATAGTGCTTCAACGGCACTCCTGAATACTTTACAGGTGTCTTCATCCGCCGGGCCGAAGAGCAGTGAGCGGGCATTAGGTCTCAGTTTCCATGCAATATACCGATGGTTTTATCCCAGTTTATTTCAGATCCTGACCGCTTAATTGCAGTATGCTTTTGCGGCTCGAACAAATTCCTATTTCAGATCCTGACCGCTTAATTGCAGTATGCTTTTGCGGCTCGAACAAATTCCTCGACACTTTCTCGATTATCACAGAATACGACTATGTCGTCCACGCACACAAGTACCTTCACTTCGATCATTTATAGTCTGAACCTTTTAATATTTTTGTTCTAGGTAACAGTCAAGCACAAGGGCTGAAGGTATTTATTGCAAAAAGTGGAGGGCTTAGTGGACACCTTCGTGAAATGCTTGTTAGCGCAGAGATTCCTTCGCTAAGGTTTCATTAATTGCAACACGTATTGCGCAGTCCCGATACGCCATTTTAAGTGGCTATGAACTATTCGTAGGAAAGACTTGAATTCACCAATTTGACTCGACTGGCTATCAGCACTGGTTGGAAGGTTAGTTGTGTTAATTTCTATAATTACCGCCTTAATTATTGTTTGCACGCATCTAAAGATGCTTTCTGCCACAAGAAAGGCAACCCCGCAAGTAGCATGCAGATACCTCCTTTCTGTAATTTTACATATTGGACATATGCAACGTGCTCACCGAGTCAAGTGCCCTTTTCACGCTATCTGCCGTTTTCGTTCGTCGCAAATGTTCGCCGCTACCTCATGCCCTTTTGGAACTTCATGACGGTGTCAGCAGAATTCTCATCTCGAATCTGCTGTCATCTCCTGTAACACTACTTCGGGGCGAGTGCGTCGGGCGTGTTTACAGTCTCGACCCATCTGCAATTATTGACATGCCAACTGGTTCTTTCGCCAAACACGAAGTCGCTGGATTAACGTGTGCTTCTTCGCCGCAGAACACTAGACCTGACATACTGAGCAGCTCCATCGCCGACACGTTAACCGTTTCGCAACGTGCTCAGCTTCTACGACTCCTGAACAAGTTCCGTTCTTCCTTTGACTGCCAGCATAGTCCCCTCGGCCGCACATCGGCTGTGTGTCACCGCATCGACACGGGCACCAATGCACCACTGCGTCAAAGACCCTATCGCGTGTCCGCGACAGAGCGCCAGGTTATCAGTGACCAAGTAGCTGACATGCTCAAGCGTGGCGTCATCCAGCCTTCGAATAGCCCCTGGGCATCTCCAGTCGTTCTCGTTAAGAAGAAGGACGGGTCAATTCGCTTCTGTGTTGACTACCGTCGCCTTAACAAAAGAACTCAAAAGGACGTTTGCCCCTTACCGAGAATCGACGATGCCCTTGACAGCCTCCAAGGTGCGGAGTTCTTCTCTTCTATTGACCTACGGAGTGGCTACTGGCAAGTTCCTCTGGCACCTGAAGATCAGCCTAAAACGGCCTTTGTCACACCTGATGGCCTTTACGAATTCCTTGTCATGCCTTTCGGTCTTTGCAATGCGCCCGCAACATTCGAGCGGATGATGGACAATCTTTTGCGTGGCCTGAAGTGGAAAACATGCCTGTGCTACTTGGATGACGTGATTATATTTTCGCCAGATTTTCCCACGCATCTCTGCAGGCTAGATGAAGTACTACAGTGCCTAACTAACGCCGGCCTTCAGCTCAACCTGAAAAAATGCCGCTTCGGTGCAAGTCAGCTCACGATCCTCGGCCATGTTGTCTCTAAAGATGGTATTCTTCCTGACGCCGCCAAACTTCAGGCAGTTGCAGAGTTCCCTAAACCCTCATCTCTGAAGGATCTGCGAAGCTTCCTTGGCCTCTGCTCATATTTCCGCCGCTTTATTCGGAATTTTGCGATGATCACCGCCCCCTTGACTGAACTTTTACGGAATGACTCAAAAAGTTACACTTGGTCACCCACCTGGGATGATGCCTTCAAAAAGTTGCGCCACCTGTTAACCTCACCGCCAATCTTGCGTCACTTCAACCCGACTGCTCCGATTGAGGTGCACACCGATGCAAGTAGTGTTGTACTCGGCGCCGTTCTCGCGCAGCGCAAATTGGGATTAGAGAAGTACGTAGTTGCTTACGCAAGCCGTACCCTCACCAAAGCGGAGAAGAAATATTCTCTAACAGAGAAGGAGTGTCTGGCAATTATTTGGGCTCTAGGTAAATTTAGACCGTACTTATATGGTAACCCTTTCGACGTAGTCACCGATCACCATGCACTTTGTTGGTTATCCACGTTGAAGGACCCCTCCGGCCGTTTAGCTCGCTGGGCTTTGCGGTTGCAAGAGTTTGACATGCGCGTTGTCTACAGGTCTGGCCGACGTCACACTGATGCCGACGCGCTATCGCGTTCACCTGTATCATTGGAAAGCTCTGCTTGTCTATATGCCATGGACGAAACGGTTGCGTTTCCAGCAAACTGCGACATGGCGTCTGAGCAACGTAAGGATGACTGGATCAACGCTCTTCGGCGATTCCTATCAGACCCATGAACTTCTCCATCTTCTCGAACATTGCGCCGTCAAGCGCTTCACTTTGAGATCCGCGATAACCTCATTTACCGCAGGAATTACAAGTCTGACGGCCGAAAGTGGTTACTGGTCATTCCTCGCCATCTTCGTGCTGCAATATGTTCAGCTTGCCACGCTGACCCTCAGTGCGCACATGTGGGCATCTTCAAAATATACGCTCGGCTTTCCTCCCGGTTTTATTGGCGAGGCATGTACACCTTTCTGCGCAAGTACATTCAGTCATGCCCGCAGTGCCAACGACGGAAAGCTCCGCCTCATCACACCTCTGGTCCGATCCAGCCAATCCCTCTCCCAGCCAGGCCTTTCGACCGTATTGGAATCGATCTGTACGGACCTCTTCCATTCACGGCTTACGGAAACCGTTGGATCGTTGTCGCTGTTGACTACTTGACGCGATACGCAGAAACAGCCGCTTTGCCTGCTGCCACAGCACGCGACGTATCATCTTTCCTCCTGCGGAACTTCATTCTCCGTCATGGCGCACCGCGTGAATTTTTCAGCGACAGAGGACGTGTGTTCCTCTCTGAAGTCGTCAATGCACTCCTTGACGAATGCCGTATCATTCACCGGACTACCACCGCCTACCATCCCCAAACGAATGACTTGACGGAAAGATTCAACCGTACCTTTGGCGACATGATATCTAAGTATGTTGCCTCAGACCACTCCGATTGGGACCTCATTTTGCCTTATGTGACATACGCCTACAACACTGCTCCACAGGCGACTACGGGCTTTTCGCCATTTTTCCTGTTATATGGCCGAGACCCTTCCACCACACTAGATACCATTCTGCCCTACCACCCCGATTCTTCCGAGTCTACGCCCATCTCTGAAGCTGCCCATCGCGCCGAGGAATGCCGTAAGCTCGCCCAGTCGTTCACAACCATCGACCAATGGAGACAAAAATCTCGGCAGTGACGATAACCACCCGTACCCTAACTTCGTTCCGGACACCCTTGTGTGGCTTTGGGTTCCAGCTGTCCCTACAGGTCTTTCTTCGAAACTTGTTTAAAAATACCAGGGACCCTACCGTGTTGTCTCGCAGACTTCACCTGTTAATTACATCATCAAACCCGTGACGCCATCCACATACCTGCGCTTTCAGGGTCGTGAAACTGTTCACGTACAGCGGTTGAAACCATATTACGATCCGCTCGTACTCTGTTCTCCGTGAGTCGCCAGGATGGCTCTTTTTCTGACGGGGAGGATATGTAGTGAAGAGGAATGCCCACTACACAAGCGACATCGACACGTTCGCGCGAGGCACGAGCTAAGACTGCCTGGTTGCTGCTGCGACGCTGCCCGTATACTCGGCCTGCTCTTGCTGCTTCGGTACCGACGCCGCTACCGCTGTTTATCTTGCATTTACATTATACTTGAAACACCTTGTATATTCACATTCAGCCCTATGTTTACTCATCAGTGCAGTTGCTCTACTGCTGATCATAGTTTCTACGCGCTGTCACTTTTAGTTTCATTCTCGCTTTTCTTTGTTAGCGTAAGTCTTTTGCATGCTGATACTTGTCGGGCAACGATTACTGAGTCATCCTGCTGTGCGTGTTCGTTACCTAAACTGTCCTCATATAAAATCCCTTTGCTGGGGCCAGTGGCGTACGGTACAATATTTCGACTAAATAAAAGTATAAAGAATTTGTCCATCATTGATCATCGTCATCACTGTTTAAATTTTCGCAGCATAACTAATAGGTTGACTAATTAACCAGTTTCATTATCCTAATAGGTTCACATAATTATATACGTATAAAATCTGATTCCGAGAATACATTGGTTTCTGTAAATATTTGTATGCATTACATTTAGCACCATACTTTCCTAGGCTATCGGTAATCTTTCTGTTAAACCTCCATCATTCCAAATATGAACAGTAAATGTTGAAACCACTCGATTCTTGGCCAATCCCCCACAGTGGGTATGCGCCACTAACAATAGGAAAACAACAATTGACCCCTTGGCCGGTCCCCTCTTTTGGGAGTAATAAAGTTTTGATCATCATCATCACCGCTTCAAGACTTGCGTAGTGGGCAAGAGCAATGTCAGGAGGAGTAAGCAAGTAGGAAGGAACGTACTGGGCTTGAACTGAGAGGTAAGCGCCGTGGTTGTGGCTTAAGCGTGATTTTCTCATCATGTGGCATCTCTGGAATGACCGATGAGTACTGTGCATGTGGGTTCAAGTTCCTCGCTCTTGCATTGTCGCTGTTTTGTGCTTGCTACCAGTGCCACGACTGAATCAGTTCGACGTTGCTGCATGGCGGTGAGCTGAGTCGGAAGTCAGCCATAGAATCTTTTAGCCGCGTGCTTCATAGAGGGGCCGATACATCCACACGCTAGATTTTTAATCTTGTACGTGCACAAGGGTTCTGCATGCGCTTAGCGCACTGTAGAACTTCGACGACATATCTGTGAGCATAATGCAAAATAGCGATTGATTACATTAACAATTGTATGGACACCCGCAGCCTGTTCTTTTTTTTATTGCCGTGATGTTATTTATAACGTCCAGATTGCATGATAACATCGCAATAGCAGTCGTTTTCTACGTGAGAGTGAAAGCATGCGAGCACAGCCAATGAACGTGGTGTAGTGTCGTGGCTAGCCGGCCCCAGTGAAGAAGACGAAGAAATGCAACATTGCCAAAAAAGAAAACGACCTAATACTTTTCCCAAAATATGGCTAGTTTCTCGATGGGGTACAACTTTGTTTTCAAATATAATGCCGTGTTCTTAATATACACAATAATTGCGCGCACCCGAGAACGCCTAAAATATACTTGATTTTATCGCTGGCAGTCTAATGGTGTCTTGTTACTTGTTTTGTTGAAACTTATGTTTACGAAAGTGGTATCTTTTTTTACTCTTTATTCATACATAACCTCGCTTTGACAGGAGGCGTTACAGCAGATGTTTACAAACATGAAAAAAATTACACATCATTTTCACTGCACACTTGCTCAGACAGCGGAACGTTCAACTCAATAAAAGTTTTCACAAAAAACAAATTTTCGTGCAGGGTAATCCTGGCCCAGTATGGTGTTGTTTTTGTGTATGTGATCTGTACGTTTAGATATGTAATCTGATTTTATATCGATATATTATAATCTCCCCTTGTTATTTTTAACGCGAAAGTGTTTTATACCGGGGCCCACCACGGCTCCATGACGCATTTCCGTCACGGATATGACGTGAAATATTTATTAACGGATAAAAAATAACAAGAAGCATAGGCCCCTTAGTGTATAGCGTCGAACCAGCGACCTCGTGCTCCACCACTAAGCCACACCACAACCCTTGTCCAACACCTTAATTGCGAGCCATTTATATACATCATGTACCACTGGCTGTCCTCAGACCTCGGCAACTTCAGCGCATTTTCGGCAACTGTAGCTAGATGGCACAACAGGGGCGCGTTGGGCGCGAGTGCTCTAAAGATTGTATCAAGAGCCTAGATGTTATTTACCTTTAGGTAGCTCCTTAAATGTACCTTTCACAGTAACTCTAAGGGAGTCTTCACGTGCGTGCTGGAGGCGGTGTGCACATGAAGGCTTCCTATAAAGATCGTAGTGCCGCATCACCTTGCGCGTCGCTGTGTGCGTGCCTCCACATGGCGTGGGCAAAGTGCGTATTGGTGTTGTCTAGCATAATGGCTCACTCACGCGCGTGCTTATCTCGGGATTCAGGTGCTTTCTATTGTGTTTTCACCCAAAGTTTCCTTTGAAGTTGCAGTAGTTATAGAAAGCAAGAATGTCACTTCGCTCGTTGCCGCGGCCGCGTTTACAAAAAAAGCATGCTTCTGACACACCAAGTAATAAATGTGACAGTGTTTTGTCCACTGTCATTCGGTGTATATCTGTGCGTTCATTTCGTGCGTCCTTTTTTCTGTTTTAGAAGCGTGATTAAAGTATCGAGCTGAGACAATTTTTTATCCGTGCTCATCTTGCGTAAGCCCATTTAATGCGTGCTTTCTGCTTGAGGTGTGGGCTGCAAGTTTCGGGCTGCTTGTATTTCTTCGCGTGGCATTTCATTTTTTTACTGCAGTATTCATTCATTCGGCTCTGTGGCGAAACAATGCACTACGAATACTTAAACACATCTGCGAGGACATGTTTAACTTTCGTATTATACCGATTCCTAAAAAAGAGGGATGAACCACGTTTTTCTCCTCTGTTACCATGTATTCCTACGGGTACCAAATCAACACCGAAATGCCCCGCCTTGGTGGTCTAGTGGCTAAGGTACTCGGCTGCTGACCCGTAGGTCGCAGGATCAAATCCCGGCTGTGGCGGTGGCGTTTCCGATGAAGGCGGAAATTTCGTAGGCCCGTGTACTCAGATTTGGGTGCACGTTAAAGAACCCCAGGTTTTGGAAATTTCCGGAGCCCTCAACTATGGCGTCTCTCATAATGATATGGTGGTTTCGGGACGTTAAACTCCACAAATAAATCAATCAACACCGCAAATCTCGCGGGCAGTTTTCTACAGCGCAAATTAATGGTCGTTACAGAACCTCTGCAGATCCTGCAACAACACGGACGTCCGCAAACTGTCTCATAAATCTGGAAGGTAAAAAAAAAAATACCGCCGTGTACAGCGGTTTCACGCAGCAAACCTTGGCTCCTTATAATGTGGTCGTCCCTGTCGTCCCCGTCGAAGCAGCCGTTCCTGTTGTACCGGCGCCGGTGAAAATGCCGAGTCGAGGGGAACAAGAGTTTAAGGAGCCCGAGAAGGCCCGCATCTACTCGCAGGAGAGCATTGTGGTGCGCCTGAACAACCCCGGGCAGCAGGCGTCGAGCACTGTGATGGCAGCGAAGCTGCCAGCAAAGCTGCTAGCGAGCGTGTCTGAAGAAAGCGGTCCTAATGTGAACTCTAAACCTTCCAAGGTACTTTGAAGTAGTTACACATCACAAGTGTATACATAACAGCACGTTTGACAGTAGGGGCTACTGGAAAATATTTCAAAGATGTCGCGGAGAATAGTGACCGTTAGCACGCGCCATTTAGATTAGCGAAGTTGGAAAGCGTATTTCCCTTTTGGGACGAGAAGGTAAAGGCAGCGATATTAAAGCCGGTGTAGTATGCCGCTTGACGAGATCGCCGCCTTTTCATAGAAACCAGCAGACATGATGGAACAAAAAGATTTTAACTTGAGATGCTAAGTACGCCGCAGGTCAGTGCTTTTGGGCGTGGCAGTGTACGGCATCAATGAAATTTCGTCGTTTTACGCGCATGAAAGAAGGCGTGATTAAAAGGCAAGCTGTGTTAGGGGACCATGCACTGATTTTGACCAGCGATATCGTGGCATTCAGGCGGGTGCGCAGGCTTTATTCAGCGGAGGGGTGTGGGATGGTACGGTTAACAATAGCGTTCCCACCACTTCTTATGTCTACTTCATCCCATTAAGGCCTTCACGAGCAAAGCGCAGCGCAAAGACGAAGAATTATGGCGGTGGGTGCAGCTCCTTACTGTCTTCTGCACGTGACTGTGAAAACTGAAAAAAAAAAGTCTTTCAAGTAACAGTTTTGATAGATGAGGAGGTTTTTGTAATTCCATGTATAATTACAAAACGTGGGTCTATGACTAAGCACAGTGAGTGTGTTAAAAAAAAAAGTATCCCGTACAACAGCTGGTTACACCTGTTCTTCACATCAGGAAGTCGTCTGTAGCAGTCCCGGAAGAACGACTCCGGCTCGAGCCACCGATTCGTTCGTGATCCGGCTCTTTCCGGTCACAGGGAAGGGTCGCATCGCCACAAGTGCAGCTGAAAGGAGGACGAACCAAGGCGAGCGTTGTATGTGTTGATGTAACATGGTGCACGTTTAGCATTATTGAAAAACAAAAGAACTTGCATATTGCACGTTTTTTTGTTCGGTGCTTGGAAAGGTGACCCCCGATTCGACAGATTCGCGCTTGGCCTCATCTCACAAACGATGACCGCGGTGTCCCGCTATGAATAACTATAGGAAAAATACGAGCCAGAATGGTAGGGGACCAACAAAGCTATAGTATATTATTTCACAGTGAAAGATGTTTTAAGATGACAACGCGGGTCGCGTGTGTGCCGTAGTTGTTCCCCGCCGCCGCCGGTGTCCATAACAACTATCGCAAAAAAAAATAAAAAAATGCCAAGAACACATAGGAGTTCCAACCCGGAACCGCATTCTGGAAGCCCAGTATTCTACCACTGGGTCACTTCGCTGCTTGGAAATCCTTTACAAACTGGCCTCAGGCAGGCTTTATGTCAGGAATCGTGTTAACGAATCGCGTTAATACGAAGAGTCACGTTAATGAAGGTTCATTACTCACATTTATTCACACTTCAATACTCATATTGACGCGATTCGTTTCACCCTCCGCTATCGTGCGGCAGGTGTCCCGCCACGTGCGGTGTGCGGATAGCGCGTGTACAGGCCCTTAACGTATACAGCTGCTGCATAACGTCAGCTGGAACCAGATAAATTTTATTAGGCTTTTTCGACAGTCCCACCAGGAGACGTTGAGTGGAGCTTCATCTTAAGAAGTGACTGGAAAAAAAATAGCGCAAACAAAGCTTTATTTTCCAGTTTTCTTTGTTCTTTTCAAGAGTCCCGTATTGCACGTTGCTAGTGCTTATATGGCATTATCATGACATCGAAGTACAACGAAGTGTGACGGATGGTTGTAGAACAAAAAAAATTATTGAAAGGCTTTTAGGCTTAAGCCCATTCTGGCATTTGAAGATGGTATATACCCAGACTACCCGAGTGCATTTTTTTTTCAAAGCCTGTGACGGTGCTGGTTTAAATAATTGAAATAGTCTACGCCAACACCCTTCTGTGATTTATATATTCTTTTTTATTACTCATGGCGCCTTCAAAGCCTCCGAACTCGGTTAACTGCACAGCGATTACGTATCGATGTCAGCGTCTTTGATGACAGATCCATCAGCACCTTGCAAGAAAAATTTACGAGTATGCCCGGTGATTTCAGTGACCGTACACGTGACCACGAGCCATGTTCTCGTGCTTATGTTTTGCGGTCGAGCTATCAAGCTTTCACTTTTGGTAACTACGCATATACATTTTATTTCATAACATTACCCTAACGACCACTTTTCATGAAATACATTAGCAATGATTCGCACGTTTGTACGATAAAAGACAGGACATTGTTGAGACTCAGGTTTACATATTGTCCAGAAATTGCGAATCACTTGCGATGGCAGCATTAACGTGGCGCTGGACGTTCCAGTCCTTGTCAGGCTGGGAAAAAGGTGAATCTTTATTTGTTACAGTTGGTGCTTGAGGATAGGTAACTTGAACTTGACGCCTGGCACGCGTGGATGCGCGCGTGGTATTAGTTATGGGAGGGGGCGGGGTATGGTTTGTTTCTTGGCGCTTTTGCTCGAGACGTATCTGACGGCGTATAGCGGATGTTCGTCTAACAGCCAGGACCACGTGCCGCCGATGCGCTTAGCGGGAGCGACGAGCGAATACGACCACTTCCACCGGAACCGACACGGAGAGAGACCAGGCAGAGTCGACGCGGGGGGATTCGCACGTTTGTACCTGCGAAGCTGGCCCGGTTCACAAACAAGCGGCCGCCTCCGGTGTGTTAGCGGAGCTGCCTGTTGGTAAGTTAAACTTTGCGTACAGCGTACGGGTAGACGAAAAGACAAAGAACCTACGAATATGACTGCTGACTTCCAACATGTCCCTTATATCGAATGACATACATGAATATGTACACCAGATACTATACGCCTCAAACTTCAACTAAGTAGCTAATCATAGGATGTGAGATAGCCTATAAATCTACAAAAACGCAAGAAAAACATACTAATCCGGCGAAGTACACATGTGTGACTTTAAAAAAGCCACTTCCCTTTGTGTTGGCGCGGTTGGTCTCTTTCAGCGTTGTAAGAAAGTTGTATATGAAATATCACCTAGCCCCTAAATATACCTAAATATAATGTGTACAGAACAACTCAACTCAAAAATTTACTGGCTTTACAAGGAAAGATTCTCGAAAAAAACGAATGTTATTAAGGCCTGAGCACACGTACCCGTCGCAGCGCGCCGGTGCGTCACAAGAGTCAAGGACAACTCCACTATTGTCGCGTCACTCCAGCAGCTTGCAGGCCCTCCCCGGCACACCATCTGAACGCCGTGTGCCGTCACTGCTTCTCGGGCATGCGTAGCGCGGCTTTCGATAAGCCAGGCGAAACTGCTCAACCTTGGCCAGTGTAGTTCATGCTACAAAAATGTCACAACTTTGCCGCAAAGGCAAAGAAATGCACGTTATAACAACAGATTGGAAGGACACGTGAAGAATGGCATGCAGATAGAAACGTGACCTGCGCTTTTCACGCACAAGTGACGCACGAATCGTACTCACAGGTACTAAGGAATGCGAATAAGCGTCTAAGTTGTTACTTCGCTGTGTCTGAAAAGCCCACCCTTTTCGCAAACAGAGGCTGTGCAACGATTGCAGTGACCTTTGTGCGCCCCGTAACTACAACATAATCATTCCAGTGCAAGCCCAACGCCAGCCAAGGCATATTATCCTCCCCACCGGAAGATAAAGGCGCGCAAGCGATAATCCACTCTACTGCTCTCCGCGGGTCAAAGTACACGTGATATATGAGAGCCGCCGCGCGATCATTGCGCTATCTTGCTGTTGCTGATAATGCTGAAAACAGGATAGTCTCCCCCCCCCCCGATATGCCCGCCAAGAGCGGTAAGTTGTACATATAAAGTGCAAATACTAACCAATAAGAAGTGCAATAAGAAATGCAACCAATAAAAAGTGCAAAAAAAAACACCCTTGGTGGGTCAGTGGTTAACGCCTCGCATTCACGATGCGGAGATCCCATGTTTGATTCCGCGTACCGAAGTCTTTCTTTCTGAATTTTTTTCTTTCTCTCGTTTTCATATATATAGATACGTATGCATATATGGTGCATGACGCCGAAGCCCACGTCTACGTCGGCGGCGAAATTTAGCCAGAAGTGTCCATATGATCGCATTAAAAAATATGGGACGAAGACACATGCAAGTTGGGCCGCTAGCGGAAGGTCCATGCGGTTGAGCTCCCTGGTCTTCGGGTACGAAGTTCGCAGAATAAACCTTCAATTGTTCTCTCTCTTTTAAAAGGTTGTTACTATTACAGATAAATTGCCCGAAATAGTTTCAAAAGTCTAGTTTGTAAAGGTGGGCAGTTTAAGGTAAAATCACAGATAATGCACCACTTCTATTTCCACTCGTTACAGGGAAGGAGCGGGCAGTATATGAGAAACGCGCCGTGGACGAGCCACCAGTGACACGTGCTGATGGCGGAGGTGCCGTCCGCGCTGCTCCTAATAAGATTGCGAAGACGTCCGGCCGCCTTCAGCCGGTGGAGGACGCTGCGTTCTGCCACAGAGACCACATGCTGACCGCGGTGGTCGGTGGAGGTCTCATGCTAGGCAGTCTACTCATTACCATGCTGCTTCTCCTGGTGGTCAGCCACCGCGACAAGAACGCCGCCAGTGTTGCCACATGGCAGGACGCTAAGTGAGTGCTCTTCTGACTTGTGCATGCCACGACGCCCGTGCGCGCGTTTATAAGCATCTGAAATTAAACAGCACGAACGACGGAGCACATTAAAAAAAATGAGTGCGGCGAGCTCCACTTCGCGAAGAATGTCGAAATAGCGAAGCTGATATGCGCCCCACTTCATGAGGCTTACTTTCACTCATATTTGTGCACCTCCCCATTTCATCTATCTTTTTACCCAGTATCATCACTGACCTCTTAGCGCACTTGTTATCGGTTCACCCTTCCCACGGAAGCTCATCATTGCCGATCTTAGTGCACTTCTCATTGGCTCAGTCTTTACATCTGTCCTCGTTATTAGCCCACTAAGCGCTCTTCTTTTTGGTTAACCCTTTCCACCGATGCTCGTCACTAACGCACTTAGCGTATTACTTATTGGTTCACACTTTCGAACAGTCCTCGTTAATACACCTCTTATCACACTTCTTATTGGTTCAGCCTTCCCACCAAGCCTCGTTACTACACCTCTTTGCGCACTTCTTATTGGTTCAGCCTTCCCACCAAGCCTCCTCTTTACACCTCTTGGTGCATATTTTAATGGTTCAACCATTCCACCAAGCTTCGTCACTATCCCTTTGAGCGCGCTTGTCTTCGAAGCCGTAGTCAAGTTAATAAAATGTGCAAAAAGTAAACTACCTGTAAACAACCAATAAAGAACTTGGAATTACGTCGAAAAACACTCATATTGACACTCGCATCCGCTCAGGAACACAGCCCACACGCAGTGCTCCTGTGTCGGTTATATTCCTTAGTGGATGCTTGTTTGAACGTGAGCGTGCTCTTCGAGGGAGTTCCAAGATGCGCTAAATTTGTCCATTATGACGAGCCACCAATTACATGCACAAGTTCTAATAAGTTTGCAATTAACTTCGCAAAGCCTGGCACAGTGAGGCTGGTTGATGTGCTTCTGGTGGTGGTGTAACACGGTAATCAAAACTCCGGCGGTGATGAGAAAAAAGCGTGGTTGACCGAACAAGCGGCAACCATGGATACAGAATACACTCAAAGCATTAAAACTATACGAATGTGTTGAAATCGCTGTCTCTGTGTCACGTGTATGGAACTGTAGCTGATGCTATGGTTGTGGCCCGGCGGTGGCTTGGCTGTTTTTAGCAAAGGCAAAGGGCAGCAGGGGCGTCTTTTTAACGGACGTCTTACGTCAGTCAAGTTACTTGAAGACGACGTGGACGAAAGTGAAAAAGGGGGACAAAACCTCAGCGCCGACTTGAAACTGACTATTTATTGAAAACGTTCACTTGCGATTCAGCGCTGCCATTTGCAAACCTTTTTGCTCACGTGCACGTCGTTGTTGTGCTGTTTTGTAAAAAAAAAGCTCAAGTACGGTCGCCAACTAGCCGAGCTTTCAATTAATCAGTCTTACTGCTATCGTTAACTGCTTCGTTGTTATAAAAAAGGCAAGCATAGCTATGCATAGGACAACAATGGGAGGAAAAGGGAAACGATGGCGAGGAAAAAAGTGAGGTGGTGAGAAGGCAAATCACAACATATTATTACATGCAGTAAACTCTTTCTAGTAGGAGCGTGAGCTTAAATAATAGTCTAGAATAACGTACTTATGAAAAATGTTGAGGAAAGGAACTAGCCGCCGTGCCCATGGCGAAGCCTACCCGTTGACCTCTTCTTTATTCCGAATGCCGGTCTAATCCCCTCATGATGATAGTGACTATCTTCGTCGTTCACACAATATTTAACATCTTCCGTGCCCCCGCATTAACAATTCTTGATGAAGAACACTAACACACACCAAGTTCGAAGCACACGCTGTTCAAGAGTACTTGTATAAGTCCAGGTCAGTCCATATGGGAAAATCCGTGATATCCAACCACGTCTGCTTTTCCAGCGGTACTTTCGGCGCTTGTTCCACACTCGTGCTTTTGAACGCGCTGACCTTGATGAACCTGCATTGTCGTTGAGCAAGTTCCTTTGCACGAAAATTCGCAGATAAGACTCTTCCAGAAAGATCTCGTGTAGCTATACTTGAGTAACCTTTTCATTTGCTTTCTGTTCGTTGCTGCATTTACTTTGTAACCCTTCTTCTTCCCCCCTTCGTCTAGTCTCTCTCATTCGCCGCTGTTGCGCTGAGTCGGCATTTTATCAATTTTGCGGAAATAAGATGTGCCTTGCACAATCTCTTCAATATTATCTTCTGTAGCTTTTGAAGAACCTGAGCTTTCAGCAGCGCAAGGGGCTGGCTTTTGTGTCGTCGTGGCCTTTTGTTTCTTTCTTCTGTTTCTTGTCGCTTTGAGAATTGACCTTGATTTTACTCCATCAGGCACTTGTACGCAGGGCAATGAGGACTTTACAACGTCTAAATTTGCCAGCCTTGGCTTGGACGTATCCTCAATATATAGTGGGTGGCACTTTGGGTCTACAAAGTCCTCATGTGAATGCCTTCCATCTCAAACACCGGAGTTGTTGTAGATGTCTTGACTACAGGTTCATGGGTGTGGCACGCTGACGAGAGCTCTGCAGGCGTGGGCCGGGTCCTTGTAAGTAGTGGTTGTTCTGCGCAGGCTCCTTCGATGGTCCTCTACTTCAGTCAGGTACTGATCGATTGGCTTCCACCACGCTCAAGAATACGTCCTGAGGCTGACTCGACTGGCCTCTGTGCTACAAGATTGCTGTCTAATAGACCTTGGCTGGATGGGTAGTGACGCAGACGTAGAGAGTGCCTTTCTTTCTGCTTCAATTTTAATCTGCAGTCTTGTTGTCTCCAAACGAACCTGCCGTACCCTTAATGCGTCGGCGATATTATATACGGTTCTGACTTTCGCAAGAATGATCTGACGCTCATAAACTTCCACCCTCCTCCATCTCGGCTTCCAAATCATTGGATGTCAACTGCATCCTCTATTTCCTGGTCGATTCTTCTGAGTTCCTCATATTGCTAAATCAAATCTCGGTGAATACGCGTCGTAACTCACAGATTGGTGGGTAATCCGATTGCGAAGACGGTTCGACGTCTACGATGACCTGCGTGACGGCCTTGCGTGTTTGACTTCGCCTTTCGTAGAGGGCCTCCATTATCCGGCCCAGTGTTGGAAACGTGAGAAGTCACTGGTGGGCCGTGTCACGAGGCGAAGTCGGAGTCGACACGGCATCTATTGCAGAAGGTTCACACAACTAATATCTGTCATTTCTCGAGCTGTCGTTCTTTATGATCTTGTGTATATCGGACCATCGTCGTGAAGGGCGAGTCAGTACTTAGCCGGAGAAGACGGTGAGGGCTCCCGTCTCGTGAGCCTCCAGACGGTGCCTGCACTCACGGGGCTGCACTGCCAACATGTACTTCGTTGACCTATGGACTGCCTTGCCTTGTAAATATCGGGCCGTCGTCGTGAAGGGCGAATCAGCACGGAGCCGAAATAGACGTGAGGGCTCTCGTCTCGCGAACCTCCAGACCATGCCTGCACTCACGTCAGTCCATGGGTGCTCCTAGTAGTCTTTTTGCAACCGGACTCACGCTCGCAGGTCTCAGCGGTGGTTATACCTCACAAATACCTTCACCCACGGCGGCTTCACAAAAGTCGTCGAGGCTACGACGGTGGTCGAAATTCGCGAAGTCCGCTCCGTCTCACCTCCGAAGGTCCTTCCTCCGGGTTTCACGGCACCGAAAGGTTGTGGAGAAAAGGAACTAGCCGCTGTGCTCATGGCGAAGCCCACCCGTTGACCTCTTCTTTATTCCCGAATGCCGGTCCAATATCCTAATGATGATAGTGACTATCTTCATCATCCACAAAATGTTTAACAAAAAATCCCTGGCATTTTCTTTTGTGGTGTACGCGAAAATCTTTCAGCCAAGCCATTTTCTGAATAGTCAATCCTTTAGTTTAACGAATTATATCCGTGGACTCAAACTCATTTTAAAGATCAAATAATGTTTGCACTCTGCACAACTGGCATAGCCGATGCGTACCACCCCCCAATATTCTCATCAATCAAAGGTAGTAAAACATCGCTCGTGCGTGCTGGCACCACCAAGGCAAAGCCGAAGGGTGATAGACAACTCTTCAGTACCCGTTCCAGTCCTATCTTATCTCGGAATTGTTTATACTGTTCATCCGAAAACAAACCAACATGAGTGTGATAAAGGAAGTGGTAATGGCTGAAAACACGTTCAAGCCATGTATCCCCAGCGGAGGCTTGTAGGATACATTAGAAAGTTGAGAAACTTCGTGTCACAGAACCAAGCTGTGTCACAAGCAGTGCACAGAAAAGTAAGCTCTGAACAACTTTGTACCTTGTAGAGTTCCGATTAAAACATTTATGGAGTGGTATAAGCTTTGACCAGGAATGAATATTGCCAAACATGGGTTTATATCAGTTGCTGATGAAGTATATGCTTACTAACCTTTCGTGCTTTTACTTCGCAGAAAAACCACACCCATCAAGGCTGAACTGGCAACCCTTTGTCAGGGAAGGCTTACGCAGAGATACCTCCCTCGCAAAACGGAGGAAACGGGCTCGAAACGCCAAGAACAGCACTCGACGAATCGCACAAACAATGAGCTATCCACGTTATCAACTACTAGTCCAGCACGAATATGGCGACGAAACCCATTTCGTTTGAATTACGCTTCCCACGTATACAGAACGCTCTGTAACAAGCCTGCTAGCGTCAAATAAATTGTTATGCTTATGTAGAACTTTTATTACTCTGCCCAATATTTTTTCCCACACACACAAAAAACGGTGCCATAATTTAACGCAGGTAAAGTGAGTCTGTCGGGCGGTTCGGTTTCGCTTGCCTTGGGAAAGTGGCTGGCAGATATTCAATTATACTGTTTGTCTTAGTTTAGGCAAGGCTGCCAAGAAGATTACACACTCCAACTACACGCCGCAACATGGCACCCAAGGCACTGTACTTAAACCATGACCCTCCACGATCGACTCTGGCAACGTGTCAATCACGGAGGCTTTGCTATATCATAGCACGCAGACGCTGCTCGGTGTCATCGCATAGAGGCGCGAATGCGCATAGGTTGATGAATGCATAGATGCTACGAGCGTCCCCTTCGTAATGGAGCGGTGACCTTTACGCCATGAATTTCGACACACACACACACAAATGTTTAAAGGTGGCCTTATTTATGCCTTGGGTATTTCCAGTTACGTCGGTGTCGCTACAAAAAAAAATATGAATTGACAGCCTGACTTTCGGCCTTCCACGGCACAATGACCTTATTTTTTCCATCTTTGTCTTACTTTCTACCTTTTTCACCAAAAACTAGACATGAACTAAATGACAGCCTACTCATCAAAGTATTATAATGTGTACGGGGAAAGAGCAATTGAATTCAGTGGCACAAACATCTACAATATTTGACCTCTTAACCATTTGTGGGGCAGTAAAACTAGTAGTTCGCACTTTTTTGTGGCGTTCTAGTTCTTTGGGCAGAACCTCCGTATCTATTGCTTTCAAACATTCAGTACATTCATTTGGACGTTCTAGAAAGCCATTTTGGTACTTGTTTTGCTGATACTCGCAATGTGGCAGCGCATACACGTGTTCCAAAGGAACTATGCTGCTTGTACGCGCTGTATGCTTTCAGTGTGTAGATTTCTGGGAAGAAATTGTTCGCCAGTGCGTGCTTGGAAAAGGAACAAGCCTCTTTCTTGGATGCTGATTCGTATGCGCGTAAAAACAGAATACACCTCAGGGCCTGTCGACTGTGAATCGAAAGCCATCAGCGGCGCTACCATCTTTACTTCTTTTTCCAGCGTTGCAGAGCAGTTGTCATTGCCTTTGCATTGACAGATGGTATACCCCACCCAAATTATTTCGACTCCAAGGCTGCTATCAAGGCAATTCAGATCGGTACGACAGCTCCACAGGCCCTAAGGATTGTTCAGAAAGCCAAAAACATCAAAAATCACTCATAGGTCTGTTTTACCCCGCTCACTTTGGAATCATTGTGAATGCATCGCTCAATCCAAACGAGTAGGCGCACTCAGCTGCACGAGGTTGACCTGACGGTTGCCGGGTAACGCGTCATCTGTTCGGTGACCCGAGCATTATGCACGTACAAGAAGATGTTCAGACATTATCCACACTCCTTGTGGTGCAGGGCCGAAGCTGTCACTCTTGAGACTACCTTAACTATCCGAGCTCTGCGGCACTGAACACATATACCCCGAATGGTTCCCATGCCCTCTCCATTGTGGTTATGCTAACTTAGAGCATGTACTATTCGGCTGCGCCTCTACCATTCCGTCTTGTGAACAAGGGGAAATGAATAAACTCATCAAAGCCCAGAACGTGACCTCTGAAATTCTGGCTGTCCAGAGGGTTCGCGCGTAGACGGTCACTTTTAACCTGGCTGTCTTCGTACGGGCACAGCCAGGTGACGTTGTGTTTACTATTGGTGGACGAGATAAAATTGTCTCACTCACTCACTCACTCATATTGACCACTTCTTAAAAGTGCAATTATAGTGGTTTTGTACGTTCCTACAATACAGTTTTCTAAATTATGTGTGCATTGCAATATTGACAGTGACACAGTGTAATATATCCGTAAGCGTAGCCAAGCTTTGCCGCTGGAGTATCCAATACTCACTCTGCTTCATGCTATTATCATTGCGAAACCAGCAATACTCATCCTGGTTCATGTTATTATTATTGCGAGCTATCTCTCCCCTATCTCTCCAAGCAGACCTTTCAATCGAAAAAAAAAATTAGAGGTCCCTAAAGCTTTGCCTTTCGGAGTTGAACGCGATAGTGACATTCCATTCCGAGTGCGTGCTTGGTGCATGAAAGCTTTTCGAATTTGCCCTGCACCCACTACGTAGTCCTAAGAGAATAAGCTCCTTAACATGTGTGCATTCTGTAGTGGGGTACTGGCTTTCAACCATGGAGCTATTATGATAATGACATATTCTGACGCCTGTTGGCAATAGAAGCTGGCACCACGCATTAATACTGCATTACTTCATGTTGTATTATGAAGCATGTATACAGGACGCGTGTGTTTGTGAAGCATGAATACTACTTGAACTGTATTTCCAAGCAGGGGAAGTATTTTTATTGTTTCTCACAAACAGAGACATGGCCGTATGGTAGAACATCCGCTTGCCATTCAAAACGACCCAGGCTTGATCCAAGCTCGAGCCCAAACAACCCTGGTTCGTTCCCACACTCTTTAACTGAAGTTCTTATCATTTTTTATATTATTTGCATTGCTCTAGATTTTTCGGTCACGCATAGGATGATGATTTTTCACTGACACAAAGGACGCTGACGCCGATATCAGAATTTCTGCGAAACGAGCTCGTTAACGCTATCGCGTTAACAGAAGGCTGCCCGACGCGGGACAACAAAAGCTGTGGTCCTGGCCTCAGCATTGCATTTTTGGAGGTTTATCATATATTTACAAACGTTTAGCAGCGAGCCTTTATTGAAAAAGTGGCGAACGTTGTGCTCACAAGCACGCCGTTTTTATTTTTTTTTCTGTGCTCGGGTAGTCTGCTATGTTTTACACAGAAAAACACACAATGCCCCAAATATTCTGGTGCTCTCTAAAACCAAAACTGCGTCTGGGCGCTCTAAAAACGTCTCCAAATATTCTAATGTCTCGCGCTCGAGCTAGCCAGGATGCCAACATTCTGTCAGTGCTCCTTGAAAGTGCTGTGAAAAAACAGTGCAGATTTGTTCATACAAACGTTTCAACGAATTGTTACTATCATCTTTCTTTTCATATGTTCATAAAGGCAATCTGAATGAGCTTAATGCATAAAAAATAATCGTTGATTGTTTCGTGGCATTAATGTATAAGTCCAAGCCCACACCCTGCAATACCAGCGACATCTTTAAAGAGCACTTCATTTTTTACCCAATGACACCTGCTGGCTTTGTTAAGGAAAAGGTATTCTACGGATGTAGCATGTGTTCTACCTTCTCATGATGAAAAATTACGGATGAGTTTTTTTACGTGGCGACCTTCTTTCTACAAGATGAACTCGAGCAATACATCTTGGTCTCTGTCAATACCGTGCATCGCAGCCGGTACTCTTTTTTTTCACCTCTTGTTTAGGACCAACATGCGTTTTGTATGCGGTCCGAAGTGGGCAAGATAATCTGAGGCCGAATCAAAGTTGGGATTCTGCTGAGGAACATTTCTTGCAGAACACAATTCTACTCATTCTTGCAACGAACGACTATGTTGCGATGAAATGACGCGATGAAATATTCCGTGTCGGGACGAATTATTACAATGAATGGCGTATATGTAATGCGTCATTAACCCTGAAACAGGGTCGCCAGATGCTGCTTAGATGACAAGCAAATAATTACTGCGGAACAAGCCTGATAAAAGTAGTGCGACTTCCATGAGGAAGTCTGAAAAAAAGGAATTGAATGATTTTGTCATATTTGAACATAATTTAATATAATAAAAATGTGATTCAAAT
Organism: Rhipicephalus annulatus; assembly: GCA_013436015.1. NCBI lineage: Eukaryota > Metazoa > Arthropoda > Arachnida > Ixodida > Ixodidae > Rhipicephalus > Rhipicephalus annulatus. The sequence continues at coordinate 54,936 of WOVY01011808.1, forward strand.
GCGAAGGGCAGCTGTGAAATCGCTTTATTTATACAGCGAAAATATTTCCAAAATATGAATGAAGGCACACATCCCCTTCGGATGCTTGCTGTGAAAATGCATCAAATTCACATAGCGTGATTCTAAGGCACTTAGTATTACATTGTGAAAAAGAAAATAAAGAAATACGTTTTTTTGTGAGTTTCAGTACTGTAGGTCATTGATGTAAATAAATTAGTAATCATTCTGCAATCAATCAGTTTTCAATTATGGTACCGAAAGAATCAAATGTTAGCCAGAAGTGCATCAACTGCTTGTTTAATGATTTTTGCTTTTTCGAGTAAAGAAAAAAAACACACGAGTATGATGAATGTATGGGTTATGCACATCTCGGCAAAACCACATTGTCAGTGGCTAAGCACGAGACACTCGGCCCGGAACGGTCGCTGATTTCGCTAGCTAGGCCTACGCTCCTACCTGGTCTCGAAGAACAGTTTTGACTGTCTCAGTTCTTTATTATAATTGGTGAAGGTGCGGGAGGTGCATATTTTAAAGGGGTTTGACGAGGACGCTTTCCAGATGATCATTTCAAAAAGCCCTGCTACTGTCGCCCAAGTTACCGAGCTCTGCCAAAGCAATGATGAGCTCCACCGGCAATGTCTCGTCACCCGCCATGCTGTCCCACACCAGCAATCGATGTCCAGCTTAACTCCCTCGCAAGACCCCGTCCTCCTCTCGCAGATCAGAGATTTCGTGCGCGAAGAAGTTGCCCGCCAACTCTCGCTCATCTCTGGCCTACCGGAGCGCAAGTGCGCCGCTTAGCCCTACTCTGCGGACTATTACCGAGATCAAGTGTCTGAGGTCCTTCCTCCACAGCTAGTGCCACCAGTCAATGCACCATTGGCGTACGCCGAAGCAGCCAGCACGACCACGACCACAGACGTTCCAAGCGCCGCCTCCACTGCCTGCTCCTGTTTATGCCGCCAAGCTGCCACGACCTCCAGTTCGCCGAGTCCCTAATCCATGGCGCACTGCCGACAACCGACCGATCTGCTTTTCGTGTGGTCTACCTGGGCACGTCACACGTCTATGCCGCCGCCGCCCACTCAACTCACGTGAAAACCCACGTCTATATGAGAACGATTACACGTACACTCAATACACTCCAGACCCCGAATTGTACGCTCCTCGACCAAGCCACCGACCAGCTCCTGATCGCCGATCTCCTTCTACACGACGACGCTCGCCCTCCCCGATGCGCCGACGCCCCCCTACAATCGACGCGGAAAACTAAATGACGCAGTTTCCGGGGCAAGAAACTGCGTCGTCGTCGCAAAGCACAAGCCCTCTTCGTTCGCCGCTGAATGTAATTAATGCCGTCCTTGAAGGTGTACCCGTACTTGCCCTTATTGATACTGGTGCCGCAATTTCTGTCATCGCCGAAAAAGTTTGCCGTTCAATTCGAAAAGTGACAACGCGTTACATGGGTTCATGTCTTCATACTGCCACTGCACAGCCTGTGCAGCCTGTGGTCGCGTGTACTACCAGACTTATAATTCAAGGAGTGCCCTACACAGTGCGGTTCGTAGTACTCCCCCCACTGTTCTCATGACATCATTTTAAGTTGGGATTTTCTCTCCCATCACCAAGCCGTCATTGATTGCACCCGTGCCGAAGTCGCCTTTTGTCCACTTGGTGATGCGCTACCTGTAGTGGACGCTGAGTGCTATGTTAATCCTCTAATGGATGGCGCTGTCGGCATGCGCGCGCCACCTCATGTGGGGTATATAGCAGGGGGGCAGTTCGGAATAAAAGGTTCTTCTTGTTGTTGCTATGAGCCATGCTCGGTGTCTTACTCGGCGTCTCTGAACATGGTGTCAGAAGTGGGCGTCTAACGCGGAGTTATGGAGGAGACAGACGCCGGACCTTCTCAGCTCAACTTCATTCACGTCGGTACACCGGGACTTCAGCCTCCGTCGCCTTTCAACTTCACCAGCCCTGGGAATGGACAACATGGATAACGAGGTACGAAGATTACGCCTTCGCGGCCGGTATCAACACAGCCACCGACGAGGTGCAGGGTGCGAACTCTTTTATATTGCATGGGTTCCCAAGCACGTAGCGTCTTGTCGTCGCTAGGACTGTCTGCTCCGGAAAACCGCCCGTTTGCGGAAGTCAAGGCTAAGCTCACTTCGCATTTTGTCCACCCTATCAATGAGATTTACGAGAGCCGCCGATTTCACCCGCCGAGTGCAACAACTTGGGGAGCGGTTGATGAATTTTCACCGCGCTCAGGAATCTTGTCAAGCGTTGTGGGTACAACAACGCCGAGATCGAAGACCGCCTTGTGCGAGACCAGTTTGTCGTTGGATTTGCGGAATGAGAAGCTATCGGATCAGTTGTGCCGATGTACGAAACTTACAGCTGAGGAAGCGTTGTGCCAAGCGCGTGTTCATGAAGAAGCCGAAAAAAGAGCGTCTATCCCGTGATGAAACTTCAGCGAGAACGGGGCCTTTGACAGCCTTAAACGTGGGACGCGGCGCAACGCGCGAAGAAACGCTTCATCGCGTCGCAGCAAATCTGTGCAGCCAACTCAGTCTACTTGCGATTACTGCGGCCGTGGTCACCACTCTCGAAAAAGAATGCCCAGCTCGCAAGGCCACATGCAATTTCTGCAAGAAGCAAGGTCATTTTATTGCTGTTTGCCGGGCCAAGCATCGGAAAGACCTGTTAGGCTCAGTGGAACTTCACGCGTCAGTACGCGTCGGGCACGATATGCCGACATTCACGTGAATGGTCACCTCGCACACTTCAGATAGACTCAGGGGCCGAAATAACGGTGGTTTCACCTTCTTTTCCGGCATTACCTACTGTTTTGGATAAAGTGGACGCCGAGGTATCTGGTCCTGGAAATCAAAGGCTGCACGTCCTGGGATCTTTCACTGCTACCTTGCAGTGGCCGTAACAAAGTGTCTGTGCAAAGACTGTATGTTATCAAGAACCAGACGACACACCTCCTGGGATTACCAGCAATTGAAGACTTGGGCATCGTTCAGTTTTTGGACTCTGTGGATGGTATTCCGTCATCTCAATCAAAAATTTTTCGTGGGCTTGGCGAAGTACAGGAAGAATACCACATCCGCGTCGCTCAAGATGCTCGTCCCTTTTCATTAAGTGTTCCTCGACGAATACCCCTCTGCCTCTGCTAGAGCATGTGAAGAGGAATTGGATGGAAATGGGAAACCCAAGGAGTCATTCGCAAGGTTGACACGCCTACCGCATGGTGTTCAGGCCTCGTCGTCGTGCCGAAGTCGTCGGGCGGGTACAGGCTCTGTGTCTGACTTGACGAAGCTTAACAAGGTTATCCAGCGGGAACGCTACATTCTGCCGACAGTTGAAGACATCTTAGGCCAGCTTGGTGGGGCACAAATTTTTTCCAAGCTCGATGCAAGATCCAGCTTCCACCAAATAAAACTAACTCGTGAGAGTGAAGAACTGACGACCATTCATCACAACCTTTTGGCCGATATTGCTACAAGCGGTCTTCCCTTTGGCATTGCGACAGCACCCGAGTATTTCCAACGCTTCATGTCGAGACTGCTCGAAGGCAATCACCGGAGTCGTCAACATGATAGACGACATACTCGTCTTTGGTAGGAACCATCAAGAGCACGACCAGCGTCTAGCTGACGTCTTGGCACGGTTGACTCAAGCGGGTGTCACTCTTAATGAAAGAAGTGTCAGTTCAGGGTCTCTTCTGTCAAGTTCTTAGGAGTTGTCGTCAGCCAGCAAGGAATTAGTCCAGACCCGGACAAAGTCAAGGCTATCATGGATCTCCCACCACCAATCGATGTTAGTGGTGTTCGCCGATTACTTGGAATGGTAAACCATGTGGCTCGATTCATTCCAAAACTGTCTGAGATCTCCGCACCTATTCGTGCACTCCTCAACAAGAACAACGCGTGGAGCTGGAGTTACAACCAAGAGGAAGCGTTCAAGAAGATAAAGTCTTTGCTCAGCTCCGACACATGTATGGCTATGTACAATCCCCATTACCCAACTATAGTATCGGCTGACGCAAGCTCTCATGGCCTTGGTGCCGTTTTACTCCAAGATCAACCGTCAGGAATTCGACGAGGCAGTTGCCTATGCTTCCAGATCTCTCACTACTACAGAAGGACGCTACAGTCAAACGGAAAAGGAGTCTCTGGCTGTCACATGGGCTGCCACCAGGTTCGATCAATACCTACGTGGACTAAGCTTTGAGGTCGAATCCGATCACCTTCCGCTTGTAGCTCTCCTGTCAAGTAAAGATCTAGACATCTTGCCACCTCGAATTCAACGTATGCGAATAAACTGATGCGCTATCAGTTCGCCGTCAAGTATGTTCCTGGAAACTGCTAGCCACAGCGGACACACTATCAAGAGCACCCTGCGACTTGCCAACTTCTAAAGCAGTCAGCAGCTTGGAAGTCTATATAGGGGAAGTTCTCAAGGAGCTACCTTTACAACTGGAAAATCAGCTGGACGAGATCCGTCGTCTTCAAGCTCAAGATAGCGAGTGTTCTTCTATTATGACTTATTGTGAGAAAGGCTGGCCGTCCAAGAAGAGAGTTCCGACCCATTTAGCACCATACTGGAAGGAGCGAGAAAGACTGAGTGTGTATGATGGGTTACTCTTACTGGATCGCCGCATTGTCATCCAGTCAGCCCAACGCAAGGACATTCTCGCACTACTGCACGAAGGACATCAAGGTGTCCGCCCGCTGTCAAGAGCGCGCCCGCGAGTGCGTTTGGTGGCCCCATTGCAGCCAGCATATTGAGGACCTTGTGGCTCAATGTGCTAAGTGTGCTGAGACGCGAGCCTTGCGTTCTGAGCCACTGTCACCAACGCCAACACCGGAACGACCATGGCAACGCCTGGGAATCGACTGTTCCACCTGGAAGGACGCGACTACGTCCTCATTGTCGACTACTACTCCCGATTTCCAGAAATAGTCACACTGGGAACTTCATCAGCAAAAGCGGTTGTTGCTGCGGTCAAGAGTTGTTTCGCCCGTTTTGGGATACCAGACGTTGTGCGGACGGACAATGGACCTCATCTCGTCCAAGGAGTTCGCCACCTTTTGCAACGGCGTATCGATTCGCCACGAGACCAGCAGCCCTCGATACCCTCAGAGTAACGGAGAGGGTAGAGCGCATGGTGCGTACCGTGAAAGATTTGCTGAAGAAAAGCCCGGATCCGTACCTCGCTCTACTCGCATACCGAGACACACCGGAGTTTCGGGCGTCTCTCCAGCTCAGTTACTCATGGGAAGGAGACTACAAACTCGTCTTCCGGTTCTGCCTGAACGACTTCTTCCGCCTTACCCAATCACGAGGAATTTCAAGCACAGATACTGCAGCGAGTTGAAACAGGCGAAGGACTACAATAGCCGTCACAGTACTACTCCTCTTCTGATTTCTCTCAGTATGGGGAGAGGACGGTGATTAAAGGATTTAGGTTGCAGCGGTCGTGTCCCTCAGCCCAGCTCAGCGACCAAGGTCATATGTGGTCGAGACTCAAAGTGGTGTTGTCAGAGGAACCGTTGCCATCTGGTGCCGTTTGTAGATGACCAAAATGTCCAACAGCAAGCATCAATGGCTTCATCACCGACGCATGGAACCTTGTCATTCAAATCCGCCAAGAGACTCAGCCTCGACCTCAGCGTCGGAATCATTGTCTCCAAGTGCTTCAAGTGCTTCGTGCGCATCACCTGTGCCGCCTGTGAAGATGCCTCCCTCACCTGAAGTGCAGACGCTACCTGTGCAGCAAGTGCGCCTCAGTGTGATGAACCTAAGCGTACGCGTTCTGGCCGTGCCGTGAAACCACCGCGCAGGTTGAACATGTAACTATCCCGGGAGGGAAGATGTAGTGGACGCTGAGTGCTATGTTAATCCTCTAATGGATGGCGCTGTCGGCATGCGCGCGCCACCTTCATGTGGGGTATATAGCAGGGGGGCAGTTCGGAATAAAGGGTTCTTCTTGTTGTTGCTATGAGCCATGCTCGTGTCTTACTCGGCGTCTCTGAACACTACTCAGTGCACGATCGCCCTCCTACGCAAA